>PVIA01005576.1:0-112812 GCA_004024845.1 Tonatia bakeri
TTTTTCCTTCTCCCCCACCCCCAACCTTCCCCTTTACCTCCCCCACCCCCTCTATTACCACCCCCTTTTAAATAAGAGGGTGAAGGGGAACCACGGTGCACACGGGAACTGACTCAGGAGGCAGAGAAGATGGGCATCCTCAGCGTAGACTTGCTGATCACACTGCAGATTCTGCCAGTTTTTTTCTCCAACTGCCTCTTCCTGGCGCTCTATGACTCGGTCATTCTCCTCAAGCACGTGGTGCTGCTCTTGAGCCGCTCCAAGTCCACTCGCGGGGAGTGGAGGCGCATGCTGACCTCAGAGGGAATGCGCTGCATCTGGAAGAGCTTCCTCCTCGATGCCTACAAACAGGTGAGCTCACCCAGAGGGGCCTCTTAGGTCAGCCTGGGCAGGGGCTGCAGTGTTGGGGACTGGAGGCCCCTGGGAGCACTAGGGTGAGATTGTGGAGCCCTATTTGGGGGCCGAGTTGTTCAAGTGAGCTCCTGCCTTGACTTCTTACACCTGTCACACAAGTTAAATTTGGGGGTAACAGGTAGTAAGTCATACTGACTCTGTGTGACCTAATAAGGAGTCTTTCTAATAAGGGGCATTTAATGGCTTGCTGTGACTTCATAGTAGAGGATGTTTGTGTTGGCAGGGTGACTTCGGGAAAAGTCTGAAAATGTTGGGGGAAGGGAGACTGCTTAATTTCATCTACTCATGTTATCAACTGGGATGTTGATGTTTTTTTGCTTGACGAGATGCTAAGTGAGTTGTGTCAGGAAAGACAGTTCAATGAGTGGGCATTGAAAAGCAAGGGGAAGAAAAGAAAATGCTACCCAAACTCTTAGGGAGATGACAAGACTTCACAAAATGGTGACACTGTAGGTGTGATTTGGCATAATATCTGCTTCATTTCTGGTAGAGGCAAGAGTTAACATAAGCAAGCCCATGTGCGGTGCCATCCTCTCCACCAATTCCAACTGGAAGGAACCCTTTGGACGGGCTCATCAAGCACTGCGTCCCGAATTACTAGATATCAGTTTGCAGAAAGAAGATCTGAGCACTGTCTGTCAGAAATCCAGACTTTGTAAGGGAAATCATGTTTGCTTTGCTTCTCAAAAGTAAAATAAGTTGTCTTAGAAAGAGCAGATAGGTCTACGGTTCGTTAAATTTCAAAGTTGCTATAGTACCCACCTTACACATGGAGCAGGGGCCTCACTCACCTGCACAAGTTATATCCCAGGGGCTGCTCTCTCAAAGCCAGGAGCTGGGGTCTTGGTTTCTAAGTGAAGAATGCTGGCATTTTTGCCTTTTCACTGCTCAGAACATGCTCAACTCAGATCTTAAGGAGTGAAGTGTAACATTGTGTCATTGGTTCTTAGTCAATTTGTCCCTATGCCCCTATATAACTCCTGAAGGTCCCTGGGGAAGAAGAATCGACAACTTTGGCAAAAGTTGCTGTCAAAGCAGACAATCTTGGTTTTCCCTGTCAGTATTGGGGGACCTTGTCCAAGATGCCTGGGAAAGCAGTTTTAGAGGAATATAAAAACCAATGAAGTGGTACCCTATAGGCAGGCAGCGCTGCAGAAACAGATGAAACTCAGAATAAAAGAGGGAGAAGGGAATGAGTTCTCCATAACTAAACACTAGAAAACTAAATCTATGCACCAGAAAAGGAAAGTAAGTCACTTCTAGTCACAAAGAATCTAAAGTAGGTTTGTTCCATTAAAAATCAAACAACTGTTCAGAAGAAAAATATCCGTTGTGAATTAGGGAAGTTTTACTATAATCCATGTGTTTTGTATTGAGAGGAACCTGCAGAAGTTTTGCATTGTTTTTCTAACGACTAGAGAATAGTTAGAGCTCTTGTCTGTAAGTGAAAATTCTTCTACAATAATATAAAATGATGCTCAAAGTTCTAACAGTAAAACTCATTTATATCAGTTACGTGAGGCCAGTGAGAGATGTGGTAAGAAGATTGAGGTGATCATTTCATTTCCACAAGTGTATACACTGAATGTGACATTTTTATGTTTCTGTTGTATTTGTAGGTCTTAGGAGATGACATGGCAATATCACTGGCTTGGTCTCAGAATATTAAACTCTTACTTTTATGAAAGAGAATTCACTTTTGTCTATAAAAGAAAAGTCACTGCTAGGGAGAATTTTACTTATACACATGCATACTTATATATATATAATATCTCTCACATAAAATATAGTGGTTACCCACATATATTAAGTGATGTTGTTTCTCCTATTAAGCAGCTCATTGAAATTAAAAGGGAAAAACAAACACTGTCTCTTTAACAGAATTTATTATTATTTTTTTCACTAATGTATAATGTTCCATTGTGTTGCAATATTTTGTTGTGCCTATTCCAGGAAATTAAGGAGAATGAGTGATTTGTTTTCTTTCTCTTATATGGTTTGTATACTCCTCCCCTGTATTGTTTCTGTCTACTGATTTGATTAGTGACCAAGTTCATGACTGGTATTATTAAGTTTGTTTGTAATGATTTATGTAATAGCTTCCACCATGAGAAGAAGCAACCCAAGAACCCACATGTCCGGAGACAAGACTGGACTGGGTGCGTCACAAATGGAAACATGGCAAACACAACTTGTATTGAATTTAGCTCTCCTTCTATCTCCAAGTATGACAAGGGTGGTGGTGGCTGTGGTGGCCTGTGAGGATCACTCAGAATCTATGAAACAGGTTGAATCCCTTTCCTGATTGTTGTCATCTGTGCCACAGTCTCTGGGCGTATCCATTTCTAGAGACTCGCTGGGGAAGGTTCTCTTTGAGGTGGCATCACGGTATTTCACAATCCTGACTTGCATTATTGTGAGGCTGCCATCCCAGAAGCAAAGTTTTCCAGCATGAGTGTACATATATGTGATATGATTAGGCATGTCATTTCTAATTCTCCTTGTTGAATGTCAAACACTTGGGAAGATTTTAAGAGAAAGTGCAGTAAAGTGTTATCCCTGGGATGGGCTGCTATAAGAAGCAACACAGAAATTAAAACACAACAAAGGAAACCACCACCACCAACAACAAAAAAAACCTTCTTCATTAACATATTGAATGGAATTTAAAATTAACTTTGTAGGGAAGCTTTTAAAGATAATTTGTGTTTGGTTAGAGGGAGTTCCAAGCACTATTTTGATCAAAAAGTAAGTCTACGGAAACTTGTGAGAGATTGAGGTAATAGATATTTGTTATTTAAGTGTCCCTACTTAGTGTCATTACATCAAGCACTGCATCTTTCTGCTGGTACTCAAAGACTAAAGTGCAGCCAATGAGCAAACTGCCCTATCTGGGAGCCTACCTCCCACCGAAATGAAGTGTCAGAGTAAACACACAGTATGGACGCTGACAAGCAGTTTAGCTTCCTCACGGTTCAGATGGCAGCAGCACAGAAAACATACTCATTTGAACATATAATTTTGGTTTTGAAAGGGTCTCTTTAACATTCTCCTCCTCCTCTTCGTTCACCTCAAGCCTTTTGACACTAGTTTGTACAATGGAAAATGGCTTTTGAAAAAGAGAAACATTCTCAAAAGAACATGAAGAGGGCCACAGCCAGAGCTTGTCTATCACTTGGGTAAAACAGTGGGAAATGAGAGAGCTCAGAGCTATGTTTTCAAGGTAGGAATCAAAAAGAGAATGGCTAGAAGGGAATTGAATTCAGAGGAAAGAGTAGGTAGCTCATTCTTCAACTCTGATTTATTTGGCCAATTTGAATGTTAATAGTTAAACCACTGCTTAAAAATTGTTTGGCTACATTTGTAAGGACATTGATGTAGCCTGGTCATTATGTCAAAGAATTTGAAATTTCCTGATAGCGAATAAAGCCATTCCAGGGCTTTGAATAGCAAGAAGGATGTGTAAGAACTATTCTGCCATATATCTACCTCTGATTTTTATCACTTGCTGAATTTTGTACCATGAGATTAGGTGATATTTGGTCCAGGAGCTTTTCTCAGGCTGTAGAAAAGGGAAAAAGAAAAGAAAAGGTTAGTAGTATATGCTCTATTTCCAGCTTCTACTTGATGAATGGTCCTTTCTTTGTTCCTCTCACCCTGAATTTCACAGTCCACATGCTAAAGCAGCATTACCCTTTTCCCAATGCACTGAATTGTGTGAGTGAAAGGAATCTCATCATCAAAGGAATCAAATGTATAAATATGCCATGTATTTACACTCGTGTTCATATTTATAAATATGGCTCTCACAACATTTGAGCTTGGCCCAGAGGTGCTCCCTGTTGTAAAAATGCAGACTCTTTATTTACCTCTCATGTTGGTGCTCTGTTGGTGTTGATTACAAAAACATAAGAAAGGACTATTGTAATAGTTTAGATGAGAAAGACAGAAGTCAGTGATGACGATATTGCATTTTACGTATGTCCTTTCTGATCGTTGCAAAATAAAGGGACCCTTTGGGAACATCGGAACTTCAAGACCAATTAGTGGAAATGATGCTCCTTGTGTTTGGGCATTAAATATTGGGCAGCGTTCTCTTTAGAGCGGCTAATGCTGGCAGGGAAAGAGGTACCGACCTAATTACTCTTCCGCAAGAGTAAAAAATGCCTTTTGAATGCCTCTTTGGCAAATATGTCTCATTAAGGACAAAACCAAACACAAACCCTCTAAGAAGGAGAAATTAAGATGATACGTAACTTGTGGCCAGGAGACTTTCTGTGCCACTGTGGGAAATTAAAACAAAGTTCGGGAGTATCAGGGGATAACTTGTTTTTGTTGAGCTTCTTTCCTGCAGCCTAAATGTTATTATTATGGGACCAACTTTATTTGCTTCATCATTTTGGCTCTTTGTCAAGGAATGGTTTGCTCCTGGGGAAAGCAAAGAATCTTCCATCATTGAAGACAATGGTGATTCTCCCATTCCATCTCAGCAGGGTACATAACCAAGCAAACCAAGAAATTCTTCATTTGCAACTTGAGTTATAATAGGAATTTAATTTTCATGGAGATCAAATGGGAAAATGAGAAATGAACACAAATGTCCTTTTAAAAGATTTTCTTTGTAGTTTAAAGCACACTTTAATTTCTAAACTTTTTTCTTTATTATTGCTATATTAAGCTCTACTAGCAGGTTTTTAGAAAGATGGACTAATTTTATGATTGGTACACGATGCTTATAAAAGAAGATTATTGATCTACTCACATTGGAACTCACAAAGCACACATGTTACCCCCCCCCCCGCACCACCTCCCCACATAGTATAATTAATAGCATGCATTTCTCTTAGTTGGTCATTCTCATGAACAGGGTATCTGTTTATGACATTCTAATCCATAGAAGGGTCCCATGGATACTCAACTAAATAAAGAGGATGTTCAACAAAATCAAGAACAGACCAACAGCATTAGGTGTTATTGATTATAGCAATACTCTACAGTAGGGCTCTAGGAATTACATATCTAAATTGTCTATCTCAGAGAGCTCATTAATTGCCCAAATATGACTATGTTCACTGCAGGTCAAGGTTATTATTAAGTATAAAATTTTTCACTGATTCTTACCTAGGATTGTAACAACTATCATTCATTCAATAACTAATTCAATATATGTCTCCCAGCTTAACAAAATGCCAAATTCCCACACACAAAGAATATTATGTGTTTGGTAACTTTCTTAATTCTTTCCTTTAAGATTTTATTTATTTAATTTTAGAAAGAGGGGAAAGGAAGGAGAAAGAGAGGGAGAGAAACATCAGTATGTGGTTGCCTCTCACACGCCCCAAACTGGAGACCTGGCCCACAACCCAGGCATATGCCCTGACTGGGAATCGAACCAGCTGCCCCTTGATTCCCAAGCCCGCACTCAATCCACTGAGCTACATCAACCAGGGCTAACTTTCTTAATTCTTAATGTTAGAGTGAAGGTGTTGTACTTGTATGTAACGTAAACTAGTATGTCTATATTTTGGGAAGAATTATGTGGCTAAATTTTACTTTGTCAATAAGAAGAAAGAGAAAGCACTTTAACTTTCCAAGAAAATTAACTACAGGTAATAAGAGAGTCACCTGTGACTGAAGCATCAGATTAGATTACTTAGTTGAATAATCAGGAATAATGCAAGGATCAACAGTTCTGCTTGGGTGACAGCCAAGGGTGTCAGAGTTCCTTAATAAGACCATGCAATTGTTGGTTGGTCTTAAAGATTACTCCAAAGGCATATGGATGTTTTCACCTACCAAGAACTTACAGGTCTATAGTCCAGAGATAATTTTTTCCTGTGTATGGATTACTCACTTAACATGAAGTAGAACAGCTATTGATTCAGACTGATCTGAATGTATTCAGATCTTTATTGCATAGTATGTTAAGGAACACAGCACAAAAATACGATTAAAAACAGCTGTACTAGAATTGTCACTGGGATTTTAAG
Organism: Tonatia bakeri; assembly: GCA_004024845.1. Taxonomy (NCBI): domain Eukaryota; kingdom Metazoa; phylum Chordata; class Mammalia; order Chiroptera; family Phyllostomidae; genus Tonatia; species Tonatia bakeri. Next base: position 6,405 of record PVIA01005576.1, read on the forward strand.
TGGAAATGATCTAATGGTAAGGTGATGGTAATGCTTCCCATCACATAAATCTACAAAGAAGTACAAAAAGAACCCATGTATTGTAGGTTATAATGTATTTAAAGTGTATATCTTTAAATGTTAAGTATATTTTAATATCTCAGAGACAAGTGTGGCTTATATAAAATAACAAGACTGTCAGAGAAAGACAAGTACCATAAAATTTCACTCATATGAGGAATCTAATGAATAAAATAAACTAACAAGGAAAATGGGGACAGACTCACAGGGAACAAACTGATAGCTGTCTTAGGGGAGGGATTATGGCAGGGCTGATTGGGAAAGGTGAAGGGATTAAGCAAAAACAAAGAAACAAAAACCTCTGGGACACACGCAACAGTATGGTGGTCACCAGAGGGAATGGAGTAGGGGGAGCGGGGAAAGTAGAAGAGCATATAAGGAAGATAAATAATGACAGAACAAGACTTGACTTGGGTGGTGAACACACAACACAACATAGAGATAAGTTATAGTATTGTATATCTGAATCCTATATAATTTATTAACCAATGTCACCTCAATAAATTCAATAAAAATGGAAAAAACAAAAGAATCCATCTAAAGGGATTGTTTCTTTATCTTGGGTCCCTTATAGATTAACCCAGAAAATTAATACAAATAAAATAACTTCCTCCCTGATAGTGACTGAAAACAAGTGTACCTATTTAAATCACACCAACAGCCTGCTTTTCTAAGAAATGCTATTCTAAGATTTCTTTGAAAAAAAAAAAAACAATAGTACTTGTTTTAAACTTTCCCTGCTAAGATTTTTCAGAAGGGAGAGACAGGACTTCTTTATTTTTTTCTCTACAGTTAAAATGAGTTTATGCATTAACATTAGATAGAAGCTTCTGAATAAAAGCCCTTGAGTGTTTTATATCAGTTTAGATTGTTCAGTCTTTAGCAATTCACTTCTAAGTGACTCGATTAACAGCAGTGTTATATGTGGTTGTATTTATATGAGGAAAATAAGCTGATCCAGTTGGAAGTGTTTTGTAATATTAAGGACATTGCATAAAAATCAATTGTACTTCCATAAGTTGTCCCTGATGTTATTGGCTTTGATTAAACCGCTCTAGGGGAAGATCCAGTTGTGTTCATTCACACTGAAGTAATTGACTCTTTTATGTTGCCTGTTTTTTATTATCAATTTACAGATCCAAAGGCAAGCAAACTTCAGTCTGTGTTCAACTATTTAAACCATGTGAAAGGGGGCTCATGGAACAATTTTCTTTTCTCTTTTGATTTAATCTTTATTATATTTTTTCCATTACCATTTAATCCCCTTATACCTCCCTCCCCCCAGCAATTACCACACTGTTGTCTATGTTCATGATTCCTTTTTCCCTTTTGCTCAATCCCTCCACCCCCTAACCACCCCCACACTAGCTGTCATCTGTTCTTCATCTATGAGTCTGTCTCTGATTTGCTTGTTAGTTCAGTTTGCTCATTAGATTCCACATATGAGTGAAATCATATGGTATTTGTCTTTCTCTGACTGGCTTATTTCACTTAGCTTAATGTTCTCCATGTCCATTCATACTGTTGCAAAAGGTAAAATTTTCTTCTTTTTTATGGCTGAGTAGAATTCCATTGTGCAATATCTCATACTGGTTTTATCCACTCATCTATTGATGGACACTTGTGCTGTTTCCATATTTGGAAGTTGTAAGTAATGCTGCAATGAACAGAGGGGTGCTTATGTTCTCTAGAATTAGTGTTTTGGGTTCCTTTGGATATATTCCCAGAAGTGGGATTGCTGGGTCAAAAAGCATACCCATTTTTAATTTTTTGAGGTGTCTCCATACTGCTTTCCACAGTGGCTACACCAGTCTATATGCATATCAGCAGTGAAATAGGGTTTCCTCTTCTCCACATCCTCACCAACATTTGTTATTTGTTCATTTATTGATGATAGCCATTCTGACAGGTGTGAGATGACATTTCATCGTGGTTTTAATTTGCATTTCTCTTGATGATTAGTGATATTGAGCATCTTCCCACATGTCCATTGGCCACCTGTATGTCCTCTTTAGAGAAGTGTCTATTTAGGTCCTTTACCCATTTTTTAATTGGGTTGTTTTTTTTTTTGTTTGTTTTGAGTTTTATTAAGTTCTTTATACATTTTGGACATTAAACCCTTATCAGATGTATCAGTGAATATGTTCCCCTATTCTGTGGGTTGTCTTTTTATTTCATTGATGATTTCCTTTGTTGTGCAAAACCTTTTTAGTTTGATGTAGTTCCATTTTTTTTTTTTCTTTTGTTTCCCTTACCTGGGGAGACACATCTGATAAAAAAATTTCTGTGAGTAATGTCCAAGTTTTTGCTGCCTATGATTTTTTTCTAGGATTGTTATGGTTTCAGGTCTAAGATTTAAGTATTTGATCGATTTTGAATTTGTTCCTGTAGTTCTGTGAATAATGTCATTGGAATCTTGATAGGAATTGCGTTGAATCTATAGATAGGTTTGGGTACCATGGACATTTTAATGATGTTAATTCTTTCTATCCATGAACATGGTATATGTTTCCACTTATTTGAGTCTTCCTCAATTTCTTTCTTCAGTGTCTTATACTTTTCTAAGTATAGGTCTTTTATATTCTTGGTTAGGTTCATTCCTAGGTATTTTATTCTTGAAGCAATTGTGAATGAGATTGTTTTCTTAATTTCCCTTTCTGTTAGTTCATTATTGACATATAAAAATGCAGCTGATTTCTGAGTATTTATTTTGTATCTTGTTACAAAATGCACTCTGCTGAGTGCATTTCTCAGTTCTAGTAATTTCTTGGTGGAATGTTTGGGGTTATCCATGTACAGTCCCATGTCATCTGCAAATAAGACATTTTACTTCTTCCTTTCCAACTTGGATGCCTCTTATTTATTCTTTTTGTCTGATTGCTAGGACTTCCAGTACTACGTTGAATAAGGGAAGTGAAAGCAGACATCCTTGTCTTGTTCCTGATCTTAAGGGGAATGCCTGTTATGTATGAGGCTGGCATTGGGTTTGTCATATGTGGCCTTTATTATGTTTAGCTATGTTCCCTCTACTCCCACTTTGCTGAGAGTTTTGATCATAAAGGGGTGCTGGATTTTATCAAAAGGTTTTCCTGCATCTCTTGATATGATCATGTGGTTTTTATCCTTCATTTTGTTTATGTGGTGAATCACCTTTATTGATTTGCAAATGTTGTACCAACCTTGCATTTCTGGAATAAATCCCACTTGATCAAAGTGTATGATCTTTTTGAGGCATTGCTGTTTTTAGTTTTCTAAAATTTTGTTGAGGATTTTAGCATCTATCTCATCAAGGATATTGGCCTATAAATTTCTTTCTTTGTAGTGTTTTTATTGGGTTTTGGAATTAGGATAATGCTGACCTTGTAAAATGAATTTGGGAGCCTTCCCTCCTTCTGAATTTTATGAAATAGTTTGAGAAGGAGAGGTGTTAGTTCTCAGAATGTTTGGCAAAATTCACCTGTGAAGCCATCTGGTCCAGGGCATTTGTTTGTTGGAAGTTTTTGATTACTGCTTCAATTTCACTAGGTATAATCTGTCTATTCAGATTCTCTTATTCTTCCTGATTTAGTTTTGGAAGATTGTATGTTTCTAGGAATTTATTCATTTCATCTAGGTTGTCCAGTTGGTTGCATATAGTTGTTCATAATATTTTTTTACAGTCCTTTGTATTTCCTTGGTGTCAGTTGTTATTTCTTCTCTTTTATTTCTGATTTTATTTATATTGGTCCTTTCTCTTTTTTTCTTGATGAGTATAGTTAAAGGTTTGTCAATCTTGTTTATCATTTCAAAGAACCAGCTCTTGGATTCATTGATTTTCATATCCCTTTTTAGACTCTATTTCATTTATTCTATTCTATTTCTGCTCTGATTTTTATTATTTCCTTCTTCTACTCACTTTGGGCTTTGTTTGTTGTTCTTTTTCAAGTTCCTTTAAGTGTGAAGTTAGATCGTTTATTTAAGATTTTTCTTTTCTTTTCTTTTTTTAAATAAGCCTGTAATGCTATGAATTTCCCTCTTAGGATTGCTATCCCAGTATCCCACAGATTTTGGATTATTGTATCCTCATTTTCATTTGTTTCAGGGTATCTTTTGCTTTCTTCCTTGATCTTGTTGTTGACCCAGTCATTGTTTAATGACATGTTATTTAGCTTCCATGTCTTTGTGTGTTTTTTAGTGTTCTTCTGACTGATTTCTAGTTTCATAACACTGTGGTCTGAGATGATGCTTGATAGGATTTCAACCTTAAATTTATTGAGTCTTGTTTTGTTTCCCAACATGTGGTGTATTTTAGAAAACATTCCATGTGCAATTGAAAAGTATGTATATTCTGCAGCTTTGGGGTGAAATGTTCTGAAGATATCAATTAAATCCATTTGATAGAGTGTGTTGTTTAAGACCACTGTCTCCTTGTTGATTTTCTGCCTATAAGATCTACACACTGAAGTCTATGGGGTGTTAAAATCCCCAACTATGACGATATTTCTGTCTATGTCTCCTTTTATGTCCATCAAAATTTGCTTTACATATTTAGGTGCTCCTATGTTGGATGCTTAAGTGTTTACTGGGGTCATATTCTCTTGTTGGATAGGTCCCTTTATCATGTAGTATCCTTCTTTGTCTTTTACTATATAGCCTTGGTTTTAAAGTCTATTTTGTTGGATATAAGTACTGCTACCTCAGCTTTTTTTTTTTTTTCATTTTCATAAGGTATCATTTTCCCACCCTTTACTTTTAGACTGGGTATATCTTTAAATCTGAGATGGGTCTCTTGGAGGGAGCATATATATGGGTCTTGTTTTCTTATCCATTCAGCTGCCCTCTGTCTTTTGGGTGGAGCATTTAAGTCATTTACATTTAAAGTGATTATTGATAGATACATATGTAATGCCATTTTATTGTTAGACTGTTTTCCTCTTTTTTCTTTCTTTTTTTTTCCTTCTTATTCTTAAAGCAAGCTCTTTAATGTTTGTTGCAGTACTGGTTTGGTGTTAACAAATTCCTTTAGCTTTTTCTTGTCTGGGTAGCTCCTTATTTCTTCTTCATTTTGGAATGATAGCCTTGCTGCGTAAAGTAGCCTTGGTTGTAGGTCCTTGCTTTTCATCACCTTGAATATTTCTTGCCACTCCTTTCTGGCCTGAAATGTTTCTGTTGAGTAATCATAAGCCAGTCTAATTGGTGCTCCCTTATAGGTAACTACCTGCTTTTCTCTTGCAGCTTTTAGGATTCTCTCCTTGTCTTTAAACCTTGTCACTTTAATTATGATGTGTCTTAGTGTAGGCCTCTTTGGGTCCAACTTGTTTTGGATTCTCTGAGCTTCCTGGACTTGTGTAACTTTTTCCTTCACAGATTAGGGAAGTTTTCGGTCATTATTTCTTCAAATAGGTTTTTAATCCCTTGCTCACTCTCTTCTTCTTCTGATATTCCCATGATGTGGATGTTATTCTGCTTCATGTTGTCCAAAATGTTTCTTAAGCTCTCTTTATTTTTTAAAATTCTTTTTTCTTATTGGTGCTCTGCCTGGGTGTTTTCTTATTGGTGCTCTGCCTGGGTGTCTTTCAAAACACTGATTTGATCCTCTGCTTCATCTAGCCTTCTGTTTATTCCTTCCAGTGTATTATTTATCTCAGAAATGGCATTCTTTATTTTTGACTGATCCTTTTTTATGATTTCTATGTCTTTTTTCATGCTGTTGAGTATCCTTATAATCTTTAAATTCTCTATCTGATAAATTGCTTGCCTCCATTTTATCTAGCTCTTCTGGAGAATTCTCTTGTTCTTTCATTTGGGTTCTGTTTCTTTATCTTCTCATATTGGCCACTTCTTTGTATTTTCTTTCTTGGATGCTAAACTAATTGGCTGCTAAACCTCAGTTTTTATAATCTAATCAGATTGTGATCAGAAGTCTGCCTTAAGTACCACAGGAAGGGGCAGTGTAATTCCTATGGGCAGGGCTATTGCTTCGCCTCAAGCTGATGCTACTCAGAGGGGAGTAGTCTGCCTGAGAGAAATGGCTCCTGCATTATGGGGAATGACTGAGCATAGGGATCTTGGTTGCTATTGCTTCAGTTCTCTCCCCAAAGTCATCAGCCCCAGCCTCTTCTCAAGCACCCCTAATCCACCCTCCCTGCCCTCCCTCTGCCAGAGCCCAGGGTAAGTGGCTGTGAACAAAATTTTGTGCACTGGCCCTTTAAGAGGCTCTCCAGCCATCTCTCCCTGGAAGACAGAACTCCTGCTGCTTTTCACAGCAGGATGTTATCTGGGTTCTTTTTTGGCTCTGGTGCTATAGACTGGGGAGCCCAGCTTGGAGTTTAGACCCCACGCTTCTCAGGGGGAACCCTCTAGCTGCTGAAATATCTCTGTGAAACTTCAGCTGCTGCACATGGTAGTGCTGCCAGTCCTCTGGTGCCTCCTCTGCCAATTACATTGTGCTGAAGTGGTTTCTTCTGTCTGTCCTTGGTTATGAGGCTTCTCTCCAGCTAGTGTTCAGTTGCTTATTCTGAATAATTTCTCTACAATTCACTTGTAATTCCAGATTGGCCCTGGGAGGAGGTTAGTGTAGCTTCCACTTACTCCTCTACCATCTTGGATTTCTTCCAGCATTTTCTTTTGCATCTGTTATGCCTGAGCATTATATAATTCAGAGAAGCTTGTTAATAAAATGGATGATAGAAAAGTAAATGTTTTGTGACTTCCCAGATAAAAAGATGAAATAAACATGCCAAAAAATATGAAAACTGAGAAATTAAAAGTATAAATCTGAAATAGTTTTATGTTTTTAGTTGTTCATTTATCTGTGTAGTGAAATGATGAGGTTCTAGTCATAAAAGCCAAAGCAGGTAGTAGCTATAGAAGCATCCAGGGAGGGTGTCCTACTGACAAGAGCTCAAATCACTTCTAAGGATAATTAAAATATATATATAGAATTACCCAGGAAAGGTGGCATTTTGTTTTACATGTTTGGGAGGCATCTGATAATAGCAACCTATATCTACACAGTGAGTTTTCATGTACAAGAAGCTATTTCCCTCATGATATCCTTCTATAATCATATGAGGAAGACAGGTGTTATTACCATCAATTCCAGATGGGAAAGTTGAAGTTATGAAGAGGTTAGGTGGGATGCATTCTTTTTATAAATGGTGGACGCCATGTTTTCTAGCTCTGGCCAGGAATAGATGCCCATTGGCATCACTGTCCACTGAGTGAAATTAAATGACTTCGCATCATGCAAGAAAGTAAAGGTCTTTCCTGAATACTTTAGAATTTAGAAGTGGGAATTCAGAAAGAGGTACTTCATTCAATGACTCTGATCATTTGTCTTAAAGTAGACCATTTAACTTTTTAAATGAAGTCAATTAATCATTTGTTATATAATGTGTGCTAAGCATTGACAGCAAAATAAGGATAGTGAAGAATACCAGCCTCAACTTAATTATGAAGAGAGTTAACTGCAGTGCCGTCAATGATAAAAATAATTACCTTCAGTAACTACACAGAATGAAAAATACTTTTATTCTCTTTAGGGCCATTCTTTACATTACCTGCCATGATGCATCTTTGCTCAAATCAACATATGTTTACCACATTTTATTAGAGCTAATTGTTTTTATATAGAGTACATTGAAATGACTATGTGTTTAATGTGATATTCTCTCCCTCTTCCTTTTATTCACAATCAGGTGAAATTGGGTGAAAATGCTCCCAATTCCAGTGTGGTGCAACTCTCCAGTCCTGAAGGAGGTGACAACAGTGAAAACGGTGCCCAGGAGAAGACAATTGTTGGAGCCGAGTGCCACCTTCTTGACTTTGCCAGCCCTGAGCGTCCACTTGTGGTCAACTTTGGCTCAGCCACTTGACCTCCTTTTACTAACCAGCTGCCAGCTTTCAGCAAACTGGTAGAGGAGTTCTCATCTGTAGCTGACTTCCTGTTGGTCTACATTGATGAGGCTCATCCTTCAGATGGTTGGGCGGTGCCCGGGGATTCTTCTTTGTCTTTTGAGGTGAAGAAGCATCGGAACCAGGAAGACCGATGTGCCGCAGCCCACCAGCTCCTGGAGCGTTTCTCCTTGCCGCCCCAGTGCCGAGTTGTGGCTGACCGCATGGACAATAATGCCAATGTAGCTTATGGGGTAGCCTTCGAACGTGTGTGTATTGTGCAGAGACAGAAAATTGCTTACCTGGGAGGAAAGGGTCCCTTCTACTACAACCTTCAAGAAGTTCGGCATTGGCTGGAAAAGAATTTCAACAAGAGATGAAATCTAGATTAACTGGTTAAAGATATGATTGTAATAGAGCTTTTTGAAAAAAGAAATATATATATGTAAAGGAAAAGAAACTAAGAACTGAATCCAGTATTTCAACTGAATCTCATTGCCTCGCTGAAAGACAGGAATTTACATGTGAGAAGAACATAAACCTCTAACATCTCAATACTTCTTTCACCACTCAAATGGCATTTGGCTAAATAGTAGTCCCATCACTTCTCTTTTAAAAAAAGAAACTTTAAAAAATTTCTGATTGAAAATATTCCAAGATGGAGAGGAAGAAACCCTATTTGCTGCAGCTGATGCTTTGGGACCTGAAGGAAAGACTTACCTGACTAACTACCTTGTCAGGCAAACTACTATCCTTATCAGTATAAGGGGTATTGCCTAGGCTTTATTCAGCATGGATAAAGCTCAACAAGAAAATTATTCAATGTTTACTTATAAGGAGGCCTTGAACCCAGGCCATGTGGTTAGGACCTTGGTATTTAACATGTTAGTTTCTGATGTTCTCGTTTCTAGCTGTTTTGTGCTCAATGTCAGTCTGAACATCCCAGAACTCACAGGTGTATTTGCAAATATTAAGAATGATTCCTAGCTGGAGGGTAAGCATGATCATCTGAAATCTGAGGGTTACTTTTGAGACAGGTGAGGAAAGCACTAAAAGAAAATCAAGTTAACTAGCTAGAAAAAAGGAGGCAGAAGGATTAGAAAGCTCCATAGAGTTTCACCTTGAGAATGGCACCAATTTCCTACCCACAGAAATATACACAAGATCAGAAAAAGAAGAAGCTCATCTAAAAGTAGCATAGAGAATATACATAGGAAGTCAATGTATTTATCATATACTCCTAGATTTAGGGAGAAAGGGGGATGAAAGGGAAAAAACACACTCTAATATTTGTATTTCTGAGGGGAGTTTTTGAGAAGTAATTACTTTTTGAAACCTGTGTGTGGTGTGTATATTACTAGTGGGTGAATTATACTCTGTGATACTGGCTAAAAGTAAAACCAGTGGGTCCAGTAGTGCTGGTCTGTCCCTCTCCATCTCGACAATTTTGCTGTGGCCCTACTCATTCTTGATCTGAGTCTCTATGGAAGTGTTTCCTGAATGCTGAGCTCTTCAGTTCAAGATATGTATCCATTTCACTTTCAGATGTTGTGGGAGGTGCGTGCCCTAAACTTTCAGCTGCAGCACTGTTTGCCTTTCAAAGTAGGTGAACTATAATGAATGATTAGTACAGACAAACGTGGTTTCTTCAGTTGCAAAGTAAAAGGAAGAGAAAGTTAGTTTAATTCCCATCAGTAATTGTGGAGACTCTGATATCAGACAATCTTCACAAGCGTGGACTTTTGTAAAATGAAATTCCTATTGACATTTGAATTTGGACTTGGCTCTTCCTTTGTTTCTGTTAGCTGAAGTCTATAATCTAAGGCCTCTATAGTACATTAATATAAAGTTATTTTAATATATAGATACCATATTTCTCTTTAAAATGAAGACACAATAGCTTTACCTGTAAGTAACATAAGTAATATCTAAATATCATAACTTCCAAAAGATTTTGTATCACATGATATGTGTGATACATATCACATGATATGATTTTGTATCATCACATGATACAAAATATGATAAATTTTTTATCATAAAATTTTTATTATAAATTTAAGGATGCTGTCAAATAACAATATATGATTATATTTATATGTACAGTCAAAGGTTCTTATGACCATCCCATCAATAATTGAACCATAAAGTAGAAAAAATGAAAAAGATATCTAAAGTTGAAGATATCTTTCTAAACTAGTTGCCTGGAATGAAAAAAATGTGGGAACTGAGTGCAAAAACTGGAAGTCTATTTTTTTTTAATTTGGAGCAACATAGTAATAATATTAGTCTCTAGTCACAGTATTGTTTAGCTATTAAAGGACCATTTTTACTGACTTTTTTATTTCAGCAACATTTAAACCTCTCAATATTTTAAATTCAACAAACACACCCACAAAGAAGCAAAGCAGATTTTGAAAATGTGACGCTATCCAACAAATTCCTGGAAAATCACTTTCAGAACAGATTATGTCAGAGTTAAATATGTAAGCTCTATAAAACACGGCTTATCAGTGGGCCCCACTGATTTTTGTCTTTGAAATGGTGTCGGGATTTATGTGGTACATAAAAGAACAGGTGGTTGCAGCACACCCGCACTGTTGTCCGTAAACTTCCCCTTTGTTCTACAGGTACAGCAATGGAACAGGATGTTGGAGAAGCTGGTGGGGGGATGCAGTTTGGTGAAGGTAGGCAGTGCTAGTTGTCTGGGAAAAAGGATGATGAAAGGTCACCCAGTTGTGATAAATTTTTAAAGAAAGAGAAAGTTGTGTGTGTGCAATTCCTCTCCCTGAGGATAATCCAATGGAGAAATGAAGCAGTGGAAGTAGACATACAAAGGCATAGGCTGAATATCAGGGAAAAAGATATGTTCTATAGAACATAGAAGAGTCACTGGAAGAAAGACTGCTGGGGGCCAATGAAGAAAGTAAATTGACAAAGCTCAGGAATTCTATAATATATAGAATGGCTCAGTGTTATCAAAATTATGATAAGCCTGTAATTATGTAACCTATTTATCTCAACATGAAATTTTATGATTTCCTGTGATGTATCTTTTATGAACTTAACAAAAACTCATTATTTGAGATAGAGGGGAATTGATACTTAGTTGATATGCTCAGAGAAATTATTAGCTTGTCAATACCCACCCTTGTCCTTTTATAAAGTATGTTCCTTTGAAGAATTGTAGTTCTATTCTCACAAGGTAAAAAGTTTATATATGCATATTTATAATTTTATATATACAACTTTGAGATGTCTTTCTCAGTACCTAAGCATCTTTACCCTCTCTGTTTACATGGAGCTATCAGTTTAGCTTTTTAAACTGAATTAGCTCGCCTTTTATTTAAATAGTTTCCAAGCAATTTTAGATATCATCAGAGCATCTGGATTCTCTCAAATGTGTAGTCTTTGAAAGACTTCTGTCTTGGAACTATTAAAAACTTACCTTATTTTACTTTATTTGAAAATAGTAGTGGAATCAACAATGACTCTCTTAAATGGGCATGAATGAAATGCCTGCACAGTAATGTAGACATATTTGATACAGACATTAAAATATAACTGACCTCTTTAGAAGCAGATTGGAACCTCTATTCTTGCTTTGTATAGCTAAAGTGACAGTCATTTAACTTATCTGACTTTTTATATTTATGTTTTGGATCTCCAGTCCTATGTCTTCACCTTGTTTATAGAATGTACCCTTGATTATTGGTAATATCAACTTCTAAATGGCATATTGATTTAGTTAAATTCTGCCATTAACCAGAAAATGCCTATTCTATGATCAAGGAGAAAAGACTGCTGCCTTTCATTTTGCCTGAATGTATTTAGGCAATTAACTAGATGGGCTCTTGAATGAAAATTAGGAAATATAGTGAGGTCACGTGTGGGTACTGCCTGGCTGCATAAACACTAGAGGGGCAGGCGAAAGACAATATCTAGGCCTTTGGGATAATTCCCAGCTGGATACAGGGTAGCCTCAGCATGTCCAATGGGCTGTGTCCATAACAAGAGGAATGCACTGATGTATAGGACTTCCCATTCTGTAAATCCTAAAAGATAAACTTGGACATTTATTCCACCTGACCTCTGACTGGTAGTTTGAAAAATAAGCTCAGTTAGAATCATGTGGCCATTGCAAAGGGAAAATTGTAGACACCCACTTCTGAAGGATTCATGAAAACTTTTACCTGCATTCAAAACTTTCCAGAACATGCCCAGTATTGTATCTCTCAGTGGAGATTAACAATGAGCCTTTTAATTCTAGGAGCTTTTTTTTTTTTAAATGATATTGCCAAAAATCAGAACTAAAGTGTTTTTCGTTATATTCAAATCTCCTCCCTACTTCCTCCTTTATTTTAAAAATAGAAGCTAAACACAGTCTTCATATTGAAGCTCAGAATGGGGCATAAGTACCAACCTCTGCTTGGTGACCAGCACTCTCTTGGTGGTGTCCTGAAGTCCTCGAGGAAAGAAGGAGGCAGGGCATAGGAGAGTCAGGAAGTTGCTGACTGGGAAGACCTGGGCTCTTCTTACTTGGTCTACCAATTTGGGAAGATTCTCAAAGAAACTTCACACCCCTGGACGAGGGCTGAGTGTCACTGAGTGACTTTAGGATGAGCCAAATATTAGGCCACTTCCTAATGCCTTACATTCTGGATAACACCAGAAGCAAAGCATGAAACTGAAGAGACCCAGCTCTGTTCCACAGTGAGTCTGAACCAACAGAAAGCAAACATGTACAGATACCCAAACAAGACTGGTCATGCAAGTTGGGGCTTGCTGCCTGTCTTGGGCAGCAGCACCAGAGCTCCAGGGAGGTTATTTAATATTTACTGAGAGACTTTGAAGGCCCAGGAGATGTTTAATGAAGTCATTATTTTGGCTCGAAATTCCCCTCCCCCCCACCACCCCGAAACAAACAGGTAAACACACAAATGAAAGAAGGCCACAGAAGGGGTTGGGAATAAGTAAAATCCTCTTGAAACTTCTCCAGATCACATCAGTGGTGGGTGTGGTTTTTACCTGTGTTAGAATTGAAGGATGTGGAAACATAAGTGTCTAGTATTTTATAACCAAAGCAATGGGAAGATATTGGGAAGGGAATGTTGGCCAGTTTTGTTTAGTTTTGCATCACATTATCACCAGACTCCATCACTAGCCCAAGTAATCGGGCCCCCGAAGAGGGAGACTGAGATGTGTGGAGGTTACCAGTGTGCGAATGATAACTACTGATGAAAGAGTCATCGACTCAGTTAGTGGTTGGATGTAGTCACATTAGTTTGCCTCTGCCCATCTTTGTCTTCCTAGCAAGGAGAATATTCGGGGCATGATGCTATGAGTACTGGGTAAATGTGGTGAGGATGCATGTGTGTATCTCTGCTTCTTGGGTGCAGAAACAGAAATGCTTTGGAGACTATCAGTAGAAAGAGTGTTATTATATTGGTGCTGAGTGGTATGTGTGCTTTTACAATTTGTTCTTGTATTTTAATAAATTTTGAATAAAAGAATAAAGTTACTCTTTGGTTCTATTTGTTTATTTTTGAATTACTCTCTAGACCTTGCCCTTGGCTGGAACACATTCATGGTTGACAAGGGAAAGAGAATCCATCATTCTAATATTTATTCCTTGGTATTTGTGGGCAAAGTTGCCAGCAAGGCCAGGTTATTTTAATCTCATGCTGTGTGCCAGTCTTCAAGGAAATCAAGACAAGTTAAAAGAAAATCTCCAGATACTTTCCATATTCATGAACAAGTTGCACACAGAATTCATGGAAAGGGGCCTGTTAAAGAAACTGTGGAGCAAACTTCTACTTGGTTATATTTATACCCAGGTTTTCTAAGTGCAATAAATAAACTTTCCAGGAAGGTAGTTAAAGCAACACACACACCTGTATGTATTTGTGTGTGTTAAGTATATATATATAATACATATATATAGTTATATACATATAAATACAATTTATTGTACAATTGTCAGTACATTAACATGGGAAGAAAAAATATCAACATCTGAACACATTTATATTAAGCACTTTCCACTCTAAGAAGGTATAAAGCACATGATGAGTGATTTACAGGGGCAATGGCCTGTTAATGACAAGGATATATTTGCAACATAATTAAATATGTGCATTTTGTTCCTGAAAAATGGGTGACTCAACCAAACATTATCTCTTGAGACTCTTGCTCATGATTGCCTACACATAATAATTTCATTAGTGTTTGTAGTGTCTTATATAATATTCCTGAATGTTAATGGAAATTTAAGGAATCATTACTCTGACAGCTATTGATTGAGTTTCTATTCTTTGCAGGGTTCACCCTGTGCTAGGTGCAATGGGATGAGCAAAAGCAGTAAAACTAAACTCATAAAGACATGACTTCCTCAAGGAATCTGTCATTGATCCATGGAGACTCTGCAAGTGACAAACTCAAATTAGTCTACAACAAAACAAAACAAAAGACCTGAATATACCGGTTGATATACCTAAACCCTGGAAATGATTGGGATGAAACTTGCCTCAGGCACCAATGGATCCTGGGACTTAGAAGCCTTCAGTGTTTAATAGGTCTTTTGTCTTGTCTCTTCTTTTGGGTGTCAGCTTTTTTGTTCAGACTGTTTTTTTCCTTATGTTGGCTGGCCTGGCTGGGGAATGCTCCTCACTTGCATTCTTAGTATAAGATGGCTCAGACAGAGTTTGACTCAAGTCCTGCAGGGAAGGACTGGAACTGGACTAACTTGTGTTCTATGCCTACTCTGTTTCCCTGGGAGTGGGGTCTGTTACCAGAAAAAGACCAAAATGTGTTGGGAATACACAAAGTATGAGAAGTTAGTTGACTTAGTGGCCATATGTTTTTTTTGTTTGTTTTACTGAAATAACATTGGTTGATAACATTATATAAATTTTAGGCGTATAACCTTATAACACAATATTTATTACATGCTTACCAGTAAAAGTATAGTTTCCTTTTGCTAGCACACACTTGACCCCCTTTACGCATTTGCCCTCCCCATCCTCCCTTCCCCTATGCTAACCATCATTTTGTTTTCTGTAGCTATAAGTTTGTTTTTGTTTTAGTTCATTCGTTACTTTTTAAAAATATTCTTCATATAAGTGAACTCATGTTTTTTATCTTTTTCCATCTGACTTATTTCACTTAGCATAATGCCCCCAAGATTCATTCACATAGCACAGTGGTTAGACATTTATAAAACTTACGAAGTTTTACAATTCCCCCTGATAAGTCTAATACTTACTTGATGCCATACTTAGTTATTACATTATTTACTGTATTCTCTAATTATTCTTTTTATTGCTGAGTAGTATTTTTCTCTCTCTTTCTCTTTCTCTCTCTCTCCGTGTACCACATTTTATTTTCTGTTGATGGGCACTTAGGTCTCTTCCATGTCTTGGCTGTTGTTAATAATGCTGCAATGAACATAAAGGTACATATATCTTTTTGAATTAATGATCTCATAGTCTTTGAATAAATAATGGAAGAGGAATTGCAAGATCAAATGGTAGCTTTATTCTTAATTTTTAAATGAACTTTTATACTCTTTCCCATAGTGCTTGTACCAATTTATAATTCAACCACTAGTGTATGAGGGTTCACCTTTCTCCACATCCTCTCCAACACTTGTTATTTTTCATCTTTTTGGTAATAGCCATCTTGACAGATATGAGGTGATATTTTATTGTGGTTTTGACTTGCATTTTCCTCATAATTAGTGGTATTTAACATCTTTTAATATGCCTGTTGGCCATCTGTACTTCCTCCTTAGAAATATGTCTATTCAGATCCTCTGAATGACCAGTTTTTTTAACTTCCTTGATAATAAAGTTTAAATAAAAATGCAAGGGCACCTCAGTAAGTTATAGGACAATAAATAATAACAACTTCAGAGAAAAGAAGGTCCCTATGGATAGAGCTATCAGAAGAGACCTTATAGACTTTTAAAAAACAGAAATTGAAGTAGGAAGGGCAAGATTTAGATAGGGAAGAAGATGATCTGTTTTCCACTTAGTAAGTTGTTTATTAAGTGACTATGAGTTGTAAATAGAGAGGCTAAATCAGTCAAAAAATAAGACTCTAAATATGTCCATCTTCCTTAAAAAGGAGAATTCAATTCAATTCAGTAAAAGTTGAGAGAACTGAGGATAGAAGCTATGTTTTATATTTCTTTGTATTTCTTCTTCTCTTCGGTGAGCAGAGATTTAAGTAACTAAAGTTCAATCATCAATGAAAGTTTTGAGCATCTATTAAGTCATAAATAAAGCACTAGCCACCCAAACACTACATTCAGTGGGTATACAATGATATAAAACATGGTTTCCCATAATATAAGTGTTTACAGGCTAGTTGGTAAGTGAAAAATCTAGGCAGAAAAATATCTAACCTACCATATATCATCTCCAATTATACTGAGCCTTCAAACCTTGAAGTTGTGCTATTTAACTCAATCTAGAAGGACCTTTAGAAGATACTGAAGGGAAAGAAGCATAGAAAAGTATATTTTAAAAGAAAGGGTGTCTTCCAGCAAGCACTGAACCCTTAAAGATATTCTGGGAAATTTTTATTTTATTTTATTTTATTTTATATTTTTATTTTTATTGTTGTTCAAGTACAGCTTTCTGCCTTTTATTCCCATCCTAGCCCACCCCCAGTCCTCCCCACCTCCCTCCCATTTTCACCCGCCCCCCAGTTTTTGTCCATGTGTCCTTTATACTTGTTCCTATAAACCCCCTTTCCCCCTGAAATTCCCTCCCCTCTCCCCTTTGGTCACTGTTCTCTATTTCAGTGTCTTTGGTTATATTTTGCTTGTTTGTTTGTTTTGTTGTTTAGGTTCCTGTTAAGGAACCAATCACTAAAGGTGAATCATATGGTATTTGTCTTTCACCGCCTGGCTTATTTCACTTAGCAAAATGCTTGCCAGTTCCATCCAGGGTGTTGCAAAGAGTAGGAGCTCCTTCTTTCTTTCTGCTGCATAGAATTCCATTGTGTAAATGTACCATTCATTTTGGATCCATTCATTTACTGATGGGCACCGAGGTTGCTTCCCACACTTGGCTATTGTAAATTGTGCTGCTATGAACATTGGGGTGCATAGGTTCTTTGGATTGGTGTTTCAGGGTTCTTAGGATATAATCCCAGCAGTGGAATTGCTGGGTCAAAAGGCAGATCCATTTTTAGTTTTCTGAGAAAATTCCATACTATTTTCCATAGTGGTTGTACCAGTCTGCAATCCCACCAACAGTGCACTAGAGTCCCCTTTTCTCCACACCTCTCCAACACTTGTTTGTTGCTTTGTTTATGATGGCCATTCTGACTGGTGTGAAGTGGTATCTCATTGTGGTTTTAATTTGCATCTCTCTGATTGCTAGTGATACTGAGCATCTTTTCATGTGTCTCTGGATCCTCTGCATGTCTTCCTTGGAGAAGTGTCTGTTCAAGTCCTTTGCCCATTTTTTAACTGGGTTGCTTGTCTTCTTAGAGTAGTGTCATGTAAGTTCTTTATATATTTTGGAGATTAAACCCTTGTCTGAGGTATCATTGGCAAATATGTTTTCCCATACAGTTGAAATTTCTAACTGTAATGCATTGTACCAGGACATTTTGCAAAAGCACTAAGAATACTTTTCCAATTTTCACATGGGTTAAAATTTACTGTGGCTTAGTCATCTTAGGCAACTGCCATATCCTAGATTTGTGCAATGGACTAAAGGAAGATATGCTACCATAAAAGTCATAGAATAAATCCCCAATATACACTATGGTAAAAACTTGAAAACTTTTAATTAAAGAAGCAAGTTCTATTACTGTGAAGTTAATAAGTTGTCCTGGGTGAGCTTGTACATCTAACCATCAGGAATGGAAGGGGTCTACTTTCAGGAATGAAGGCTGGCTAGAGCTTCGCTGCAGTTTGGTTCAATTGTACCTTGTAGCTTAAATATTCAGCAGGAATGATTCTGGGTCTTGCAGCTGCCTAGATCTTCTAGAGCAGTGACAGAGATCCTAGGCACCTCTTGATGAATTGTTATCATTTTTCCTGGCCCAAACCAAGGAGACTGGACTCAGAGAATGCTAGGGGTGCAGAAGCCCACTCATTCCCATTCCTGTCTCAGAAAAGGGACTTCAACTTCTCTTTCCCCTTCTGCCTTTGCTGTCCCCTTCATATTTTTCCATGTCTCTTCAGAAAAGGTAAGAACTTTAACCTGAATGCAGTAGGCATGGAGAAAAGATAGGGTAGAGTAAGCCATATAGTTAGTAAAGTCTATGTAATTCTGGCAAAATCTGGATTTATGTAATTTAGACAACACATGTGAGGCAATTTACATAATTTATGAAAACGGACATACCACAGTCCCAGGTCTCCTCACAGGCCACTCCCCTAGGAGGCGGCATCTCTATTTAGTGCTGCAGGATGTTTATTTCTCTACTGTAGCCACTGAGTTTTCATTGATTTTTCTGTTTCTGCTCATCCGGCTTCATAGGTTACCTTTGTGATTTTAACCTTTTCAGGTTTAGGTGCTTTACCAATTCCAATGGGAAAAGGAGTGCACTGTAAATGTTTGACATAGTGAAGTTTCTTTAAAGTGAAGGAAATCTTAAGGGAAATTCTAGAATTCCCACTCTGACCGTCCTAGGAGAATCTAACCCTGCATCTCCAACTGTCGTTATCGTATGGAGACACACCTTCCTGCTTCTGTAATACCTGCACTTGCCTTCATCAAACCCGGCACTCGTTTGTTTTTGCCAGTTCCACTACTGACTGTATCCATTTAAATGTGCTCTTATGGAAAAATTTCCTCTGGCGTGTTTTCAGTTTGTGCGCATTTCTTACAAGTACCTCCCTTGGGTACATATCAAGGAATGCCTCTGCATATTTCAGAAAGTTCAAAATTCTGGCTTGTATCCACTTCTCCCCTTATTCTGGTGCTCAGGCTTCCACATCGATTGGTGATTGATATCAGGTTCACATTTTAGTTACACCTTTAGAAGATTTGTCATTTTGTATTTTTGGTCGACATTTACATACACATCTATGGATATATTAGTAATGGTAATATATCTAGTTCAGGCATAAAATGGTTACCTTCTAAACCCTAGAGAAAAAAGTGAATCCCCTTTGTATAATTAAGGAGAGAGATAGGTTGAACCCCAATTGAACGGACAGTCAACATCCTAGTGACCAGGTTTAGAAGAAACCAAGTGTGTTCCTGATAGGTGTGCCATGATTGTGGAAAAGACATCAAGAAATCATTCAGGGTAGGGGCTCTTTCTGTTTCTTAATGATTCAGGCACACCTAGTTACACCTGTAGGCCAGAAACACCAAACGCCTTTGTATGCTGGTTTTGTGTGGAGGTGGCAGGCCTCCTAATAACATGCAAGTGGCAATAACCCCTTGAGAGCTGTGTTCCTGCACTGGTTTCTTAGTCTTTGGAAACCATCCTTGGAAGTCACCAGTGACCTTCTAATATAGACAAGTCCAGGGGTCTTTTTTTTTCTGTGCTTGTTCTGTAGTTCACACCGTTTGGCACTTCTAACTCCCACAGCTTTTTCTCTCTCTTCCGCTGTTCCCTCATCTCATTTAGTCTATTAAAAGTGGGTGTTTCTTTAGGACTACTCTTATACATTCTGTTTTATCTCTTATAGCCTTTCTGAAATAAGGAGAGAGGAAATATCATTACAAACTGCACTAGGATTAGCATTAGGTTTGCCTGGGAGGAGCAAGGACCTAAATTGATAATAACTTAAACAAGACAGGTGCTTATTTTTCTCCCTCATGTGAAAGGCCTGAGGTCAGTGATTTGTAGCAGGTATTAAAGCCTAGCTCCATGCAGTTCTTAGAGATACAGGTTCCTTCTGGCTTTCTGCTCCACTCTTATGAAGCCTCACAGTGCTGGCATACCCATATCCCAGCCAGAAGGGCAGAAAAAGGAAAAGAAGAAATAAAAAAAATGGGCAAAATGTGTCTACCAGCCATCTTTTAAGGAAATCCTTAGAAATGAAGGACATTTCTATTTATATTCCATTGGCCAGGACTTTTGTTACAAGATGAACCTACCTGCAAAGAAGGTTAGAAAATGTAGTCTTTATACTGCATTCAATGTGCCCATCTGAAAATTCTATTACATTACAAGGGGAAAACATATTTGTAAAGATATTCACCTATATTTTCTTTTAGAAGTTTAATATTTCCTTTTCATACTTATGTGTTTTATCTACTTAGAGCTAATTTTGTTCATGACATTAGGTAAGAAATCTAAATTGACTTTACTTTTCTATCAGATAATTAATTATTATAGCATCCTTTATTTCTTTTCTCCCAATGATCTATAATGCCAGTTCTGACAAGTTTCCATAGTATTTAGAAGATAATACTCTATGACTTGATGAGTAATTGGAAGATTTTTGTCCATTATAAATATTCTTATAGCATAGATATGACTTAAAATTCAACTTCAAAATAAGAATCAAGTTATTGGTTAGAAATATGAATTATTAAAGTTAATATTTTTACCTAGCTCCAGAGAATTTATTTTTATCATTTGATCCATTAAATTACTGCCTTTATTTGAGTCTCTAATTCTAATTTGTCACTAATAATAATTAAGTTTAAAAATCATGGATTATGTGTGTTATATTTGTTCTACTTTCTCTATGAACTACTATAAAGATTCTGCTTTAGGAAAAAAAGAAATTCTGCTTTAAGATCTAGAGAAACACAGATTTAGATTATTAGCTGTAGAGATTCTGTTGCAGATGGTATTGCTAATTTATAACTGTGAAGGCAGAGATCTTTTCTGCCTTGTTTACTATTTTTATCCCCAGTGAGTGCCCAATATAGTTCTTTGAACATGGTAGATGCTCAATAAATACTTGTTAAATAAATGAAAAAATAATGTATATTTATAGTAAGGCTAATATAAGACTAACAGTCTTGTTTACACAAACTGAATCTTCTACAGTATCTTATTTTCAGAACTGTGTTGATATATTATCACTCAGATAAACTGGCATCCCTTTCTCAAAGGATTTATTTTTTCATTCAGTAAGGCAGTGTGCTAATGCAAACAAAGAAGAGGGAAGGGGCCACAGGAACATGGGAGCAACAGACAGGTGTTTTGAAATACACCTCAAATTTTAAGTACCAAATAATGTAACTTCATCAGAGGTCCTTATTGCATCATGAAGTTTGTCAGTAAATAGTCTGGTGGCCTGAGTGGTCAGAATATCTGGCTTCTTGTTGTATGTACCAGCTATGTGACCTTGAGTAATAATCACTGTCTTGATCCAGTTTCCTTATTTGGAATTAAGAGGCTGGCTTTTTTTTTTTTTTTCCTTCACTGAGGTCCTTTCCAGCTCTAAATTCCTGTGTTTTTTATATTTAATATGTGTGTTGTGTTGTCCAAATTCACTGGTCCACAGTTGGAGGAGCTGGCCATCCCTGCTGCTACTCATCCTGAGTAGATGGTTTCCATGCTGAATGAAAGTCTGATGTAGTGAGACCTTCATATTTTTTAAAAAGAAAGCATAATTTGAATTTTTAATGTAAAATTTCAAGCTCTTAAATATTGGCCACAAAGTCCAATAGCTTTAAAACACTGTTTAATCCAAGCTAAACACAACAGCTGGTTGGGTTTGGCCTATGGGCTGCCAGTTTATGCTTTAAAGGACTTTTTTGTCCTTATCATTTTCAATAACTATTTTTCTTGTTAGTGTACAACAGCTATTGCATATTATTTTCCTGCTGCATCCACAAGGCATAGATCTAGTCCAGTAGAGTTGGATGATAATATGTGTAGGTTTAGTGTTCTAGGATGACATGATAGTTATGACATAGAGAAAAACTATATCTTGGTCAAATTTCACTTAATTTCAATGTGTGATATGGCTAGTTATTTAATACAGGCCTGAATCAGAGGATTGTCATATTATTTGGGAAAAGAAAAGAGAAATCTACAAGGGCTTCAGAAGTACTACACCCATCAATTTAGTAGAAACGTTGGAGTCTATTTCCCATTTTTGAGCAAAGAAAGAGGACATAAGGTAGGCTCAGTGAAGGAGGGATGCTATTTCATATTGAACCCATCATATTCCTTCTATGAGTTTTATGCCTGGTGAGGTCACCTAAACTTAATTAAAATCTAATTGTATCAGAATGGTGTTTCTGAAAATCACGTGGGCATTGGAGTCAGACTTGGGTGTGAAACTGATTTCAGTCACTACTTGTATGATCTTAAAGTTGTTAATGTTGTTAGTGCCCCAGATATTTCTACAAAAAGGGAAAATAATAGCTCTGATGCTTGTTGTGGGAAATAGAAATAAAATGTGTGCTTACATGGAATATAATAAAAAATAGCCAAACAAAGTAAATTTAACATACTTCTTTTTGGAACCCCACCTATATAAAAATTTCTGTTTGTTCCCTATCTAGAAAATAAATACAAACAAAGCATTAGTTCTGCCCTCAAAGACTGAATGCTCTAATTGGGAAAATACAGTATAACTATATACGGCTTTCATTAAGGGTAGATTCTAATGTTTGTTAACAGACAGCGTGAGAGCACATGTAACAACTCCTTCATGAACAATTTTCTTATTCTCTTCATTGAAAATTCCTCAAGTCTTAATTATTTCAGTAGAGAGGTGGATTGAGAAGAGATGCTAGGAAATACCTTCCAGGAGAAGAAAATAGCATAAGAAAAACATATTTTCCAGAAAGCATAAGACATAGAGTGAACACATTGATGGAAAGTATCATGGGAACAGAAAATAGACGATATTGAAAACAGAGGTTTTAGGCAGACAGGACCATTAGCAGACATATTCAACTCCCCCACCCCCACCAGATTCCAACAGAAATGGCAGTGCCATGCAAAAAATGGGGGAGAACAAGAAATCGTGAAATTGACCTAAAAATTTCAGGAAATGTCAGCTAAATAAAGTTTTTTAAAAGGCAGCTTAAATAAAGCATAAAAGAGTGACCTACAACTTTTCCACCTGTAACAGCAAGTGCTCTCAGCTAGGGAAAGTTGAGATGAGAGGAGGCTCTGGTAACTGTATTGATGGAACTCAAATTCAGAGAAAAGGCAGGCCCGGGGTAAGAAGTCACCAGAAACCAAAACTAAAGCACCAAAATTTTTATCATAGAGAAATAAAGGAAATTCACTGGATGGCTCCTGTTCTAGTAAAGACCAAGCACACCTGGATTTTTTTCTTCATCTATGAGGACATATAAATAAGGAAAGTTACCAAACACATAAAAATCATGCTGTATTCGAGATGATAAAACCACCTTTTCATGGGTGGAAGGAGAAATGAGAAGTGTTTTTATCCTTGTTATTAAAATGATTAAAGAAATTGTCACAGCTATGAAAATCGAGCAAGCAGTGGTGAAAAGGATATATTCTGAAATCATGAAAGATTTATGGGAATTTTTAAAAAATGCTTAATTAAAAGAAAACAATAAAAAGTTAAATACACTGAAAACTGATGCTTGAAAGTTTGAAAATATCCCAAGAACCTGTGGGATAAAAGAAATGGAATTCTTAAGACGAAGAAAGTTGAACACAGCTTTAGGAAAAAAAACACTACATATAGTAGAATAATCATCAGTTAGAAATAGAACGGAGGAACAGGAAGAGTGAATGAAGAAGTAAAACAAGAAATTGTTCTGAACTGAAGAAGAGATTCAAGTCTGATTGAGAGGCTTCACCAATTATCAGCTGAGTTTAA
Source organism: Tonatia bakeri (assembly GCA_004024845.1). NCBI lineage: Eukaryota > Metazoa > Chordata > Mammalia > Chiroptera > Phyllostomidae > Tonatia > Tonatia bakeri. The sequence goes on from PVIA01005576.1 coordinate 30,091, forward strand.
TTGAAATATACGAACACCTAAAAATAACTGGTTGAATTTTTAAAAATCAAGATAAATAAACGTAAAAGCATAGAAGCTAATTGAAACAGTTTTGGGGGGAGAAAGAAACCTAAGGTGGGGCTGGCATTGTATTTCTCCAAAATACTAAAGACAATAAAAATAGAGAATAAGTAGAAAGGTACTGGATTCTTAAAGATTGTCATGCAAGAATTCTGTACTCAGCAAAATTGTCATTAATGTGTTCGGGCAAGGGAAACATATTTCGGATTTTGTCATCACTGTATCCTCCTGAAAAAGAAAGTTTACTTGAACCCACATCCTAGGAGACAATTTACAGTTAAAAGAAAGTGATAACGAACTCAAGAATAATAAACTCAAGCCATAATTAAAAACATAAAACTTGGTTTTGATCAATAAAACTATTTGAATATTATTATATCTTGGGTGATACAACATTTTGAATGTCAAAAAATCATTGAAACAAAGTATTCATTATAAGAAAAGTAATAATTTGGTCTAAATATCCAGTTTACATACAAAAAACAATGAAACTGATGAAGAAATAATAGTTATAAAATAAAATCATATGTCAACTGAAAATAAGTGGATACTTTCATTGTTAATATTAATAACTAGAGAAAGTAGGTTATAATATCTTAAAAATAGAAGTTAATCTTTTTGTCATTGCTAGGAAGAAAACATGATGTAAACCTAAATCCCTAGAGAAAAGCATCTCAGATAAATGTCATGATACAATAATTAAATAAAATAGGCAATAAGTATATATACTAAAATGTCAGCAATTGTTACTTCCATATTATCTAAGTATGAAATAAGTTTACTTGTTTACTTATTCATGCTTGTCTATATTTTACACACATTTTTCAATAAACACAAATTAAGTTCTTAATAAAAATAGTTTATATTGTTGAGTCTTTGCAGCAAATGGTATTAACGTAATTAAAAATTATTTTCAAGTATGGGAAAACATGTAAACTTTTCCACTTTTGTAAATAAGGCCACACGTAGATAGACTGAAATATCTCTGAATAGTGAAATTAAGATAAAATTATATCATTTTTTATGTTTTTTGCACGGGCTGTCTATAATTACCTGGGTTATTTTTGTAACAAAACAAACTAACCAATGCCACTGAGGGCTTGGCCAGGGCTGCGCTGTGGAGGATTTGGGTCAGATTAAGGGGTCTGGATGGACTCATGGTTAATGGGGGGCCACTGAAGCTTTTTAAGAAGAGAAGTGACATGAATAGATTTGTATTTTGAGAAATTAAGGCAAGATACTGTTATTGTTTAAATTGGATTCAAGTGGAAAACTGACTGGAATTTGTTTTAATGGTCTAGACAGGAAGTAATAGGGTCAGAACTACATTTCTGTGACACAAATAGATGAGAGGAGAGACAATTGATGAAACGGAGAGGAACAGTCAAGGGGACTTGGTGATAGTACTTAATGTTAGAGTTTCGGAAAGAGAGAAACCAAAGAAGCACAGAGACAATATTATTGGGAGAACAATGATGCTCTTAGCACGGATAGGATAGTGAAGGGAAGCAGGAAAAGGAGAAGGTATAGGATAAAGGATGGTGAATCTGATTTCAAATATGTCAAATTTCTGTTGCTGATGACACATCATGTCTCCGGGATTTTATGGGATAATGGCTGCACTCCATGTAGAAATACATTTTTGGAGCTTTAATGATCTCATTGAATAATCCTTCCCTCCCTTGGGCAAAAAACCCAGAGGCCCCCAACACCCTATGGCCAATGACCCACCCAAGTGCCAGCTTTTTCCCTGCCTTGAGTTTGAAATCATAGCTCTATCTTCATTACCAAAGACCCCAGCTAGGCCAAAGAGTGTCTAGCTGATTCCTTACATTCCCAGCCAGATCTGCTCTTAGACGCTGGCAACTAATGTCGCCACATTGGACTGGGCACTTTATCAGTCAGCCTCTTCCCTAGGGTGTGAAGAGTCTGCAGAGCCCCTCCCCACTCTGACAGCTCTGGGAACCTGAGATGTTCGCAGGTTTGCTCACTTCTCTTGGCTAATCTGTGAGTGAGCTCCCTTGAGGAGGAATATGGATTGTTTTGGAGGAGCGATACTCCACGTAGTGAAGGCTTTTTGTGGTGAAAGATGGAGTCAGATGTGCTCAAGAAAGAGGATGGGCCCCAGTGTGGGGCCTTCATTTGTGTTTTGCCTTGAATCACTCACTATACCTGGTAGAGGACAAACAGAGACAATGAGCAGGGCAGGTTTTAAAGGGTACTTAACATTTAGGAGTATATTAACATTTTGGTTACTGGTGCTAATCTGCTGAGTATAATGGCTGGTAAGGGGAAAATTAGACACAGATTTTTTTATAAGGCGTTTCTTCTAAACCACAATTAGAGGCCCACTTGAAGAGTTTCCTTTCCTTTTATGAGTCACAGAAAACTGAAATCACCATTTCCTGTCAAGAGAAAACATGAGAAAAGAGAAGAAATGACCACACTTTGGTCTACCCTGGTTTTCTGCATTATTGGCCTGGTTCCTGAGTAAAGAAGACCATTTCCCTCAGGCTTCTTCTCAATCTATTCCTCCTTCAATATCCTCAGCATCATTCATAAGCCCCAAACTGCTCTCAAAGAGTAGAGTTAGCCACTTAAATGACTTGTACATCTGATCCTACCCCCTTTTTAAAAACTCTGCCTCTATATGGAGACCCACTTCTTCTATCACATGGCCCTGAATACAATAACCAAAGCTGATTGGATCAAAGGGGAGGCACCTGTGCCAGTGTTCTTAGGTACTAAAATGTAGTGATGGTAGATTGCCTAAGATGCCATGTCAGACCATATGTAACTATAGGAGGCCAATCAAGATAAAAAGGAGACAGAGACAGGCCAAGATGCAAACACCTATGCTGCCCAAGAGAAACAGAAAAGTTGCCCCACTCTTGGACTTCTCAGTTCCAGTTCTTGTCCTTACATGGCCCTGTTTTCATTTTCTTTTTCCTCTGAGCTTCCTGTAAAACTTCCTATGCTTTCTTATAGTGTAAATATTTTCTATAAGAGGGCTAGGTGTCTATTCCTCATCACAAAGAATCATAAACTACGTTTGGAAATATTTAGTTCATGATCCTTAAGATTCCGTGGTTGACTGCTGGATTTGGTCATGCTGACCTTTCATCTCTCACATAAGAATGTTGAGGCACAAGACATTAAACAGATTGTCAAGGTCACTCAGAGAATTGCTAGCAGATTTGGGTCTGAAATCTGGGCTTGGTTTTCATTCTTTGGTGTCCTCATACTAAGTTCTATTCTACAACTCAGTTCTACTTCATCAGTAGTGATAATTGAAATGGGATAAACACCTTACATAAAATATCCACATGCCCCTTGGTACAATGGGCAAATTCAATCTGTCCTGGTTAACTGATTTTTACTCTCCTTTGCCCTACCATCTGTCCTTTGTCATAGCTTATTCTAAATGTTACGTTAAATTGAAAGGCCAGTGAGCAAATTTTCTGTATGTATCTCCTTCACCTTTCTGACTGCTGGTAACTGCTCCTTGGGAAGCAAGATAATATACTTTGTATGCAACCTAATCATTTGCCAAAGTTATTAAAACACTGGACATTTGAACAGAACAATAGAGCTCTCCCTCTAATTTCGGATCTCAACATTCAGTTGATCCTCACCGTGGACAGAGCCACAGGTGATGAGAAGCATGAGACCATTTTCTTTATCCCACGTCTGCTCCATTTCTGATTTCTAGGAACCTGTGAGCTGGGCTGCCTAAATTGCTCAGAGGAATTTTCTGCATATCAGCCATGGAGTATATGCAGGCCACTGTGGAATTGCATTTAGCAGAGAATGTGGTTGGCAGGCTCCCTCCAACCTGCTTTCCAATTTTGGCTCACGTGCTGAGATGTTACATTATATTAACATTTCGACCCTCATAGCAAACTATGTAGAAAAAGGGGAAAAGGATGTTACAGCTTTGGATCTTATAAGGCATTTCAGTTTATAAAATGCTTTCACACACATAAGCTTACTTGCTCTCAGGAAACTATGAAGTAGATACTGTTTTTCTCTCTCTCTCTCTCTTTTAAAAATAATTGAGCAAAGAAGCCTCAGAAAAGTTAATGACTTTGGTAAATGGCAGAGCTAGTACCTGACCTCAAAGTCAAGTTTTTTTTTTTTTGCCTGTATTCTGCTATCATTCATTCCCTCAACCAACAAACATTTCTTTAGTGTCTATGTGGCTCGGGCACTGTGCTGAGAACTGGACACATGGTAGTGAACTTCACTCTTCGTCTTGGAAGATCAGAGCAGGGCTAATGTCCAAGCTGAGAAGGGAAGGAAGAAGTGGTCAGTGTTATTCAGGCAAAGTAGGAAGGCTGGGAGCATTCCAGGAAGACCTAATTTTTATCTCTAAAGTATCCCAAAGGACCCGAATTGGGGAAATTAGTCAAGGAAGCTAAGAACTAAATTTCCACAACTGTATAATCTCCTATTTAAACGTGAAGATATGCATCAATTAGATTTTTTTTTCTTTAAGAATCATATTAAGTATCTTGTCACTACCTTTTCAAGAGCTAAAAAATTTTATCACTTTTCAAATGGCCATTAGGGTTTTTTTTTTTTTTTCACTAACTTGGTGATTATTTGGCAATTTAGTTTGTTTTTACTATCTCAATGATCATTGAAGATAGAGTTTTGACTGTGTCCCTTTCACATGAACTCCGAGGCTGCTTCCTCTTTCCAGGCCACTGTTTTACAAAAGCTGGAACCTCCTTTTGCCAAAGACAAGTGATATGGGTTGTTCACAGAGCAAACTTCAGAAAAGAGGACTTCTGGCTACGGGAGCAAGGCCTGTTCTTGGGCAGTCCATGGCGTGTTTATGAGAAAGGCAACACCTCCAACCAGTTAAGCAAAGTCCTGACTCCTTTCACCACACACGAGACAACCCGGCTTTATGACAGGAAAAGCAAAGTCACAGGTGGGACCAAATCGGCAGCCAAGCTTGGGTGTGTTAGAAGGCGGACTTTGTCAGCTCTCAGACTGGTAGCTGTCAGAAAAGAAGAAAGGATCATTAAGTCTAGTTTCATCTTCCTAATGAATCCTATACTCCATTGGCTTTGAGAAGAGTCCACACCCAAACAATGTAACAAACGTCGCATTTGGAAGCAGGAGAGCATTCACAGGGGTGAGGCGAGGAGAAAGCTCACAACCCAGCCTTCAGAAGAGCAAGAGCAGAGGACAAAGCTGGCCTAGGTTAGATTATGTGTAACATGTATTGTACAAGGAAATAAACCCAGACGCTTACATAGGCAGTCAAAGGACATGGTTAAACTCTGTGTTCAGTTATCATTAAGAAGGTTATTTCTAGCTCAATTCATTGGAAGTAGCCAGGTTGGCAGTTCATGATGGGAAAACTCACTACTTTATAGCATATTTCAATTCAGGCTGACTACATTTCAAATGCTTAATAGATGCATGTGGCTACTGGCTACTGTACTGGACAAGTTAGAAAGCCAACCTGTTAATTTTCAGAGTGGATTATTCCCCAGGAGGGCAAACCTGGAAAGGGTCACAGGGTGGCAAGGAGAATAAGGGATAGGGTGCTTAGCAAGAGCTCAGATGATGAACTTTTCTTGTCTCCTGATTTTATCCAAAGCCAGCCAGCAAGGTCAATGCTGGTGTCTGCTTCTCCACCCAGAGAAAGTATGCGCAAGTCAAGTTTTCCTGGGAAAATTCTCATTTTGCTTTTCCTTTTTAATTTTATTTAAAAAGCCCACTGGCTATTCTTCTCAGTGCTTAATAATGTTTTTTCCAGCTCTCTTAGGAAACAGGGCCCTGAAATTTCCCTCATATATTAGCCCCAGTGGACCCTGTCTCTGTTTCATAGAAACCTTGCCCAGAAATGAGCTCATGGACTGTCTCATCTTGACCAGAGGCAAGTAGTGCTGTCTGGGGCACCAGGAGCAGAGGTCAGAGGTGAACTCAATGTCCTGGAATAATGTGCTGCTATTTCCCTGCATAGAGACCAGTAATAGACTGTGCCCAAAACTGACTCAGCTCTGTCCAAGGCATACGAGGCCCTGGCAACTCCTTGAACCCATTGTTTAGAATGGCCAAGCATGCCAGCCTTTGTGGATTTTCCCTCTTATGACCCAGCCTTCTGCTCCTGACTGATCCCCTGCCTTGCACCCAGACTTCTGTGCCTCATATATTATCAATACCTAAAATAAAACAGTACCTCATATGCCACTACACTTGACCTGGTATTTTTCTCTAAGGAAGGTTCCCAGCTTGCTCCTACAAGTTCAGGGAAGCTATCTAGCATATGGGTATAGCTGCCAGATCTGTACTGGGGACAATAGAACCAAGAGACAATCAGTAGAAGAGATGCCATTGCCTGAGTCCTGTGCTTTGCGTACTGCTTATGAGAGTTGCCTGTGTTGTGCATGGATGACAGTGGGCTATCTGAAGGGTATAAACCATTTCTATTCCTCCTTTTTAGCAGTAACGAACTGAAGATATCTGCAAAACTTGCTGAGTTGATTAAAAAGCTTGTACTCTAGGAAGATGCAACATAGTCTTGATGGAAAAATCCAAGGCAAGTCAGAATGAATACTAAATATTTTTTGTTTGGATTGTATCATCATCATCATCCATTATTATTAATATTATTGTTGCTGTTGTTTTCTATAGTTTTGTTCCTTTGTTGAGTTGTGTGTATTTTGACTATTTAAATATACTTATATTTTTTCTACTGAAGGCCTTTCAGCAGCCTAGTCCACCAGAAGACAGTGTGTGTGCATATATGTGCATGTATGTGCATATATGCAACTGCAGCCTTTATTTGAGTACAGGTAAATAGATAAGACAAGTCATTACTAAAATAATTATAGTCTGGGTCATTACCCACAATACCATCTGCTGGTATTTTATCAAGCCTCTTTCTGTTAAAAAGCCATTAAATTATTTCTTGTAGGAAGTGTATAAATTAGCCCATATGACAGATAGATATGACACCAAGTAACTTTGTTTTAATTGTCCCTGCTACCATGTAGCGTCACTCAGTCTATTTACTTACTGACAGCACTTTAATTAAAGATACCCTAAATGTGATTGTGTCTGTGGATTGTGGGGAATATTAGGATTGCAATAGTGGAATGAGAGGCTGAATTCCATATGGTTCTATTTATACAGGGCAATCGATTCTGCCCTGTGATGGAAAATGATTTGTTTGTTAATAATTTGAAGAAGTAAATAAGAGTGGAGAGGATTTTGTATTTATAATTCCTTATGATACATTACTCATAGAATCTCACTCAAAAATCATTTAAACACATTATTATCCCAGGGTAAGGGACCTATATTGTCTTTGGTATGTATCAATGTATAATATATACAGAGTCAGGCAGAAGTAATGCCTATTTTGAATGTGGTTGGTATGGTAATAATGTGGGTGTAATAATTTATAGTTTTAATTTGAACATTTGACCTAAAATGTCATATGGTGTGTTTGTGCGTGATATTGTTATGTTAGAGAATTACATGCTTGTGATTTTGTAATAAAAATGGATATTATTCGCGCCAGACCCTGTATATGAAGCTCAATTCTCTTTGCTTTCCAAGACCTCTCCTGTGTCCTACCATTTGATATCAGTCCTATTCTAGTCCTTACTGCCTGTGGGAGTTGCCTGTGCTGTGTGTTTATGCTTTGGGGATAGCTGAGGCTGGCCAGCCAAAGGACCAGCCTAATGGTTGAGTTATGCATTGCTGGAGCTAGACAAAAGTTCTCATCCAAGACAACAAAAATGCTGAGACCACAGGAGTTGGCTCAGTCAAAAACAGCAAGGATACAGCCAAAGACCAAATTTTAGTTGAGAATGAAAATGAACACTAAATCCGGAGGGACCAAAGTTAGAGACCAAAGTGGAGAGTATAGAGTCAAGAATGGGTAGATTTACCACATAACCAGTAAATGCAGGATTTGGACAACAAATCCTTATTTACCATGATCCCCCCTTCCTCTCTGTTAACAGAATCCTACTTATCCTTTATGACCCAGCCCAACTTCTGCTTTCTTCATGAAGCCTTTTTGGCTGTTCTAACCAAATGACTCTCCTTTTGGAATTTCCATAGCACTTTGAGCTCAGAGTACACAGTTGAACATTCAGTTGTGCTGCCTTGTTCTTTTTCTTTCATTGTTTCTGCTCTAGCCACGTTGGGTCTGCATATTATCACCTTGAGTCTGCCTGGTATTTTCCCAACTATGACTTTATTCTTCTGCTTCCACCTGTCTGAATTGGCCTCTGCTGACTTCTTCTTATCAGATTCTACCTACTTACCAGAGTCCAGGTCAAATAACTGCCTCATGGAGCTTGCATAGCCCATGCCAGCCAGAGACATATCTAAATCCAAAGTGGCTATCATCTGTTTTATGGAAATTATTCTTATAGGTATTTTTGGATATCTTCTGTGTGGTCCTATAACCCAATATTATAATGATTTAACTTGGGGAACTATGGGAAATATGTAGTTTTTAGTAAGATAAAATTCACTTCTGCTCCTATGCTCTATGACATTGGTTCTCCAAATTGGCTGTGCATTAGAATAACCTGTGGCATTAAATAAATACAGGCCCTAACCTAGACTGATGATTGATGATCTCTGGGGTTTGGCCTGGATATCCATGTTATTCTGATGCATGACCAAATCTAAGAACCATTGGTCTATGAGGAGACTTATGAAGAATAACTAGGAAGAGTTTATAAAAACCACTGAATGCCTCAGACCTTGCTAGAAAGTAATAATTTAGCCCTGGCTGGCATAGTTCAGTGGATTGAGCATGGGCTGTGAACCAAAGTATCGCAGGTTTGATTCCCAGTCAGGGCACATGCCTGGGTTGCAGGCCACAGCCCTCTAGCAACTGCACATTGATGTTTCTCTCTCTCTCTCTTTCTCCCTCCCTTCCCTCTCTAAAAATAAATAAATAAAATCTTAAGAAAAAGAATAATAATTTAGTCACTCCATAAGATAAAACATGCTAATGGTTAAAGAAAAAGTTTAACTTAAAAAAAAATGACAGTTCCTTAATATTTTGTAGATTTGTGACCTTTTTCAAAGTATGTTTACTATCTCTTACTTTATGTTCTGAGTGTGTGTTCTTATTTTTTTTTACAACAAAAATGAACAATGAAATTTATACTGTGATTACCTAAATGTTCATATTGGGGATTTAGGAGTCATTCTTGTCCAAACTTATAATTCTGTATCTAAAATCTGTATTAGTCTGTACCCTGGGTTGCAAGTGACAACAAATCATATCAAATGAGTTCAGGCAAAAATAAGAATCTATTAGACAGGAGTTCACTGGCTGCTACAGAGACGGGTTGGCTGTTAACAAGCCATCGCTTCACTCCTGTGGGCACTCATCTGCATTCATTTCCCAATCTCCCTGCATCTGGGCATGCCCATGTGACTGGGTTCTGCCAATTAAATGGCCTGACTCATGAATCCCTTTCCTATGCAATACTCCCTTCTCTCTCCTCCCCATTTAATTCCTGAGTGGAGAAAGCTCCAAAGACAAAGAGAAGTGGTAAATGAGATGAAAGGTACTCAAGTCCCAGAGTCACTGCTAAGAAAAGCCACCTAATGGAGAGACACAACCAGTACAGAACATGTGAGTAAAATAAAAATGTATTTATAATGTTTCAAGCAACCAAAGTTTTGGGATGGTATTAATCATTGAATACACTGCAGTAGCTCAGATAATAGAAAGAAAAAAGGAACAACCAAGTCATGAGAAGGGCTCTTAAGCAATTGGGTTCCTTCAGCAACAACTAAAACTGGCATTAAAACGTCTTTTTTTTTTTGAAACTTTTTTTTTGAGATTTTATTTATTTATTTTTAGAGAGGGAAGGGGGGAGAGAGAGAGAGAGAGAGAGAGAGAGAGAGAGAGAGAGAGAGAGAGAAACATCAATGTGCGGTTGCTGGGAGACATGGCCTGCAACCTAGGCATGTGCCCTGACTGGGAATCGAACCTGCGATGCCCGGTTCGCAGCCCGCGCTCAATCCACTGAGCTACACCAGCCAGGGATAAAACATCTTTATAAATGTCTGTTTACTTGTTTCTAGAGATCTGTTGAACCACCTTCTCCCAATAGGTGGGGTGAGTAGCAGATCAGGTGCCATAAATTTCACTCAGAGGAGAAAGATTTATTGGGACTTAGAAGCAAGTAGGAAAGAATAGAGAAAAGATGTTCTAGAGGCATTGAGAAAGAACTGAGGGGGTCGTACTGAAGCTTGGAGCTTTGTCTGTTGGACCAGGTTATCTACCTCCTTTGAAGGGAAAGGAAGGTAACTCTATTAATACTTTGACAGACCTCAGAATCTACAATGTTGCAGTGCCTTTTAGATATTCAGACCAAAGAGATATATGTATTTTACTCTTATAAATTATTAACAGTTTATGTATTTGTGCCTGGGCTGCAATATACAATAGTCAGTACCTTGTAGACTTTCCATAGTACTGTTCTTGACTCCCAAGTCTAATTTTAATAAGTGCCTAATATGTTTTCTCATCAATGATGTATTGACTTGTCACATCTTCACCCCTCCCAAACTTTATTTGAGTGTATGAATTCAGGTTAGAAATTCCATTAAATAATAGAAAGAAGGCACACCATTGTTTTTTTAGACCAAGCCTAAATTAGGAATGCCTCTCTTTTCTGGAATACAATATGCCTCATTGTATTGAGATGGGGATTCTAAAATACTAATAATTATATATTGATCAAAGAGGTTTACTATTAAATCCTTTCCTTGTTTCCTATTAAATCCTTTGTAATATCAAGGAATACTGGAATAGTATCTGCTTTGCTTTTACCTTTTTGTTTAAGATGGGAAGTTTCAGTAGTTAAAATATTGCCCTTCCCTAGGACCCAAGATGAAATACAAATGATAATAAATGAACCTTGCTGTCTTACAAATGAACCACACAACCCAGTAAGGAAGATGGGGAAGGAAAGAACTAAATAATTTTGGGAAACAGTATTATAAGTGAATACTGTAAGGCTAAAGACAGAAAGAACTATGCACAGATCTTGTACTCTAGTTAGTAAATTTGTTGTTCAGAAACATATGGAGTAGCAGTTCTGCAACTTTTTTATTTGTATTCTAGGACTGAATAAATAAATAAATATAATGGTATGATAATGAAAGTCAGGCTTCTTGTTAGAAAACAACCTTGCAAGTAAGTAAAAGGGGAAGGCTAGCAAGAATGCTGTATTTTTGGATTGGAATCAGAGGTATCAGTACGAACTTCTGGTTTTAATATACAGGAAATACATAAAAGTATATATGTATGTATGGGTTAGAATGCATCCATATATTTCTAGCCTTGCCACTGAGAGAACCTAGAAGTAATGACAACCGAGTACTAAAAGAACACCCAGACCCCAGATATTGGTTTCTTTTTTTTCCTTAAATTTTATTTATTGATTTTAGAGAGGGGGGAAAGGAGAGGGAGAGACATCAATTTGTTGTACCACTTATTTATGCATTCATTCTTTGCTTCTTGCTTGTGCCCTGAGCAGGGACCACACCTATAACCCTTGGCATATTGGGATGATGCTTTAGTCAACTGAGCTACCCAGCCAAGGGAAGATATTGGATTCTTTCTTTTCAAAAAAGATATTATTTATTTACTTTTAGAGACAGGGGAAGGGAGGGAGAAAGAAAGTGAGAGAAACATCAATGTGTGGTTGCCTCTCACACACCCCTAGCCAGGGACCTGGCCTGCAATCCAAGCTTGTGACCTGACTGAGAATCAAACTGGTAACCCTGTGGTTCACAGGTTGGCACTCAATCCACTGAGCCACACCAGCCAGGCCTGGGTTCTTAATACTATTCACCAGTTAAAAGATCCATACTCCTCAGAGAGATGTCTAATTCAAGAGCTGGGGTCAGAGAAAATGCACAGTGAGCCTCCAACATTTTATGATACCACAACATTTAAACAAATGTTAAAAAAACAATGGGAGCAAGTCAAGGAGTCAGCCTAAAGGAACACCTACTGATACATCTGAGACAACCTGTATAGTCAAATATGTAGTAATAATAATGGCTTAAAATACGTAGCATAAAGTAAATATCCATGAGTCCATACAGACATAAGTAATTAAATAAGTAGTAGAAAAGGGGCAGCTCTTTAAGTTGAATTCCAATGAAGAAGTGAAGAAGGCCAGGTAGATAAAAAAGTCTGAGAAACTGTCAGACCAAGAGAAGCCTGAAGAGACATGACCACTAAATGTAATGGGGCATCTTGGGTGGGATTCTGGAACAGGACAGTAGGCAGAACTAAGAAATCTGAATACACTATGGACTTTAGGTAATAATAGATCAATGTTGGCTGATTAATTATAGGGGAAACTAGGTGTGGAGTGTATATATATTTTTAAAATTATTCAAAAGTAGTCTATTAAAATTTTTAAAATCACCATTTGGTAAATAGTACAGTAGCAATTGTTGCAATTAAGTGTAAAAATTAGTGGGCAAAAATATGAAGAGAAATAGAACACTTGATGTAGTTTTAAATGTATCACAGAATACAGTGTTTTTCATGGCAAAGAGAAAATAACTAATGTTATAGTAAAGAATTTTGTAGTAAAGACGGCAGACACCATCTTATCTAAATGATTAAAGGTAACATCAGTAATGTAACTTACTGACAGACTGTGCCACATAATACTATCCAATGTCCCTATAGGCAGTGCTTCTGCAGTTTTAACCTTGACACACATCCTGTAGGGATCTTGTACACATGAAGATTCTGACTGAGGGATGGGGTCTGATGCTGCTGTCAAGTGGACTACACTTTGCATATCAAGGTGTGAAGGAGAAACCTTTTCAGCAAAAGGGGGCCGGGGGAGTAGGGTGACAGGAGAGGTTTCTCATCCATTTTGTGACCTTCCTCTAGATTTTCCTGTACCTTACTCAAGATGCAAAGGGATAGCTTTCTTTCCCTAGTGCTTTTTTTTTTAGCATCATCTATATTGAAAGCCTAAATAAGTACTATTTCTAAGCAAAAAGGTTTAAGTGAGGGATTTGCATGTAACAAGAATTCTTCTTTCTCAGAGCAGATACATAGCCCATTTGTTTTGGAAGAGGCAGGAGATTCAAGCATGCTTTACTTGAAAGTAGTATTTGATAGTCTCCACCTATTAATATCTGGTGTCTGTGAGTTGCAAACTTTGTTATGATGCACATAGGAAGGGCACACTAAGGCACCATTTAGAGAATAATCCTGAAGGTCTCTAACAACTGACGTGAAAGACCAGGTGGTGCATCAGCACCAAAACTGCAAAGAAATGTTCCAGCAGCATAGGACAGCACATAATGGAGTCACTGTATACTCATTTGCTGGTGTTGATTCAGATGGAATTTTGTGTCCTCATAGAATTCTGCATTTGGTGGCTGTTCAGGCTTCTCAGTAGCCAGCTAGTTGCTGCTGGCCTGGCCAACGTCCCTAACCTTCCCATTTCAGAGATAGCAGCTGTCTAACGATGTAGAACTAAAGGGCCCTCTTCAGCAAGATGATTTGAAAGAGCACTTGAGCTGTTTTGTCCTTGGCCTTAGTTGTTGGACTGAAAAGATCCTCAATTGTAAGCAGACATGAATGGCTTTGCTCCCTAGTGTGACTGTATTTGATGTTTCAGGGTCATATAGGAATTCATGAGAGCTGAGCAGTCCTCATCTTAAAAAATAAAATTGGGGTGGGAGAGTGTCCAGGTGTCAAGATTTGGGTCAGCCCCTGGAGAGGCTCCTTCTCAGCCAGGAGCTGGCACCAGGTTGAAAATGGCTGGAGATAGCACAGTTTTTAGTTTTTGTCCCAGGACATTTTTTTTTCTGGCTCCACATCACAGCCTCTACTTTCATTCTTTTTGCTCTCAACAGGCTTTTCTACTGTGTTCTGTCATCATTGAATCAATGATTGCCTGGAAAATTTACCTGGCTTTCCAGTCAACCCTATTTTCCCCTTTTCCCACTCCACGGTTGCCTCACCGATTACCTTCCCTGACCTCGTGTCTTGCATCCCACAGACAAGCGATATTTTACCTCCGACATAATCCTAGAGACCCTTTACCTGCTATTCATCAGAATCTCTTCAGGCAGGCAATGCTGTCCAAATTCTGTTGCAGTCATCTGTCACCTAGAATTCTATTCTAAGTCAAACTTCCGATCACTTTTTCAAAAAATAAAAAAAGTCAATACTATTTTGGATAAAAGATTTTTTGAACAACTGCTGAAGATATGATACACTAAAGTAAGAAATCAAAATTCAAGAACCTGGAATCCAGGAAACATGGAACCAACACAGCAGAAGACTAAAAACAGTCAACATGGTGATGAAGCAAGATTCCCTGGATGGCAGCTGTAAAAACGACCTCACAATTGACAGTCCAGAATGAACAAGAGAGTAGAGGACCCACGAAGAATCAAATCAAACTATATTGGGAGTTTGGAAGGAGGCAAAACATGTGTGGGGTTACAGAAGGCATGTGAAAAGACCATTGTTCATATTTAATAACACAGGGTGTGTTAAGAAAGCACTGTACATGTGCTGTGAAACATGAAGAAGGAAAAAGTGGGAAGGAACAGCTAAAGGAGTTGCAAATGTTTGCCTCTGAGGGTGAGACCAGGAAAGGAACACTAAAGAGATGATTTTTTTCTTTAATTTGCTGAAAGCTTTGGAAAACTCTGACATTTTCATATAGGTAATACATGTATTGTTTACTATTTTCAAATAAGTGAATGGAGTGATTTACTTCAAGGGATAGATAACACTGATAATGGTCTTAAGAGTCAGGTAGGAGAATGGCATTACTAAAGTAATTCAATTCCAAAACCAGTTATTAAGCATGTGCTGTGTGCCAGATACTATGGAGACAAAGATAAATAACATAACATTTCTTCCCTTTCACAATCTAGGCCACATAAGACTGCACACAAATATTATGATGCAAAATACGATAAGGAATAATGCAAGTAATGCCCCGGGGAGTACGGAGGAAGGAGCAATGACGTCAGGGTGGCTGGACCTGGGAAGGAGGCAAGGGGAGCTGCATGTGACTGGCATTGCCCAATATCTGGTGTGAACTGGTTTCTTTTCCAGTTCTTGTTTCTCTGTTTTCATTTGAATAGAATGTAAATGGTAGGGAACCTCTTAATTAACTCTAAAATATCCTTTGGGTTAGGAGAGATTTGGGCCTGTAGAGATAGGAAAGGGGAAGAGCATTATCACAGATGAAGAAGGAACTATATAGGAGAGAACTGCGGAGATTGGGTGACAAAGAGTGTCCAGTGTGAAGAGCAAGAGTTCTGTGAGAGTATAGAGTGTATGAAAGAGATTTAGTCTGTGGTCAGTGAATGTTCAGAGAAAATCACTCTGTTCGGCCAAAATAAATGAATGAGATCCTGAAAGTAAACTGGTTCATAGTGGGTCCTGGCAAGAGTTGTGGTTGGCCTTGCCTTCCCAGTGTCTAGCTAGTGTCTGGCATGAGGAAGGCAGGTCAATTTAATAGAATGAAATGAGCCATCTGTCCTGTGAGGTAAATGCAAAGGGGACATTTGCTGAAGGATCATTGCTAATGATACTGCACCTAGTACCATTAATACTGATGCTCACATTGACTGACTGTTTAACATGTGCCCCATTCAAGTGAGCACTTCATTGAATTGTCCTGGTTTCTTTCTCTAGGTGGCAGGTTTTACTAGTGAGTTCATTATATATAGGTAAGGAAAACTGAGACTTAGAGAAGTGAAGTGACCTGGGGATTTTGAAACAGATATCTATTCTCTTTAAGTTACATAGGTGCTTAGATTTACCCATTTATAAAATTGTGTAATATTAAAGGATTATGGCATTCTGATACTGCTTTACTTTATTCTACAAGGTGCTCAAATTGCTCTATTTCATTTACAGTTGTCTACAGAATTATATAAATGTAATCCCAAATGTGGTACAAAATAGTACATATATCTGGGAGAAAATATACAATACTATATATATTTCATTATATCTAAGATGGCATCAGTAGTATGATGAACCATAATTTCATATACCACTAAGAAATAAAATATTCTGCTAACTAAATTATGACATGCAATCAATTATAAGGCATTACCCCATTTTAGGGATGTTAAAATGTTAGAAAATGTCCATCTCTTAATGAATGAAATACACTGGGTGTATAGTAGTAAAATTATACATGATTTAAATTCTTCTTATAATATGTATATGTTTTTATAATAAAAAATTGACATATATTACTTTTATTCCTAGAAAAGGTTAACTTTTTAAGTGTTGGAAATATTTAGAACATACCCACAACCAGAAATGTAGACATATAATATAGATAGTAGACATTAGTAATTCATACTATTCTTACATTTGAATTAAATTCAGTAACAGTCTTGTGATTGACATGTGTGAGAACAAATTCCCTAAAACAAACTGATGTTTGTTTAAAAGGGAAAGGGGATTTCCTCAAAAACATGATAAAGGCATCTTTTCTATTTTAATTCCTACCTCTGCCTCATGCCAGAAACCTAATGAACACAAAACTTTCATTTGGAAATGTAAACTCTTATATGCATTGAAAGTTGGAAATGATTAACGTCCCCAAACATAGTTCATGAATTGTAACCGCTCATCAAATATAGTGGAACTTAGATCAAATGGATGCAAGACATTGAAAACCAGTGGACAACTCTCTGAGCCTTAGGCAGAGTATAGATTCCTCTCAAAGTGTAATAAGTGAGGGTACCGCTGGGTTTTTCTAATGATATATATTTTTTAACTTTGAAAAAGTAGGAGTGAGGGTGTGGATAGCATGAGAAAAGTGAAAAGCATGATTGTTGGGCCTGTACTGCAGACGGAAGATAAACACCAAATCTCCAAATAAAGACCTTTGTGGTAAGATACTTCCTTGCAAGCCACAGGGACCTGCTGGGTGATACGCTGTAGAAAGATCTACCCAGGACAGAAGACAGAGCAGATTCGCTAAGAAAAAGTTCATAGATGACAAGGCAGTTAACACAGGTCAAACACCTGCCCGTTCAACTGTGCTTTAGGAAAAAGTAGGCCAGGTTAGAATTGCTAATGTGCAAAAGATGAATGATAAGCAGAAGGGATCCAAAACAGGATCTTGGCACAGCTGCTGCAGAAACAAAAGGATGAAAGAACATACATTATATTAAAGGGCAGATGAAAGTACATTTTAGAAAAATGTAAACTTCCTGGGAAATGGAAGAATATTTTAGCCAAATATTTCTTTATACCCTCAGAGAATTAGAGAGACAAAGAGAAATTTTGGGGAAAAAATGTAATGATTCAAAGACATCATTTAATCACTTTTACCTCATTTCATTTTAAATGAAAAAATATTGGAAAACAACATTAGGAGATAGAAAAAATATTGGCAAAGCTCAGGAAAGAGGTTAAGAAAAAATAGCACTGTTGCATAAATAGAAGCTATTCAGTACATTAAAAGCAGCAGCAAAAAATAGAATGGATATTACTCAAAACATTTTAAACCTCAGAGTATCATGACAGAGACATCATATTCAGGCTTGAGGATGTCACAAAGGAAAATATAATTAGAGAGCTGATGATAGATCTAAAAGATAAAGGAGATAACTGAAGTGTAAAACAGAAATAGAAATATATTCAAAGATAAAATAGAACAAACAAATAAAAAAGCAATAATTTCTAGGATGTGGGGATGGTATATGAACCCTGTAGAAAAAAGAGCAGTTAACCTTTAAGGGTGGTCTGATCTTAGAGCTTCCTAATTACACACACACACACACACACACACACACACACACACACAGAAAATTCTGTAGCTAGCTAAGATGTTGGTTGTGTATAAATGCCACAAAATGCCATTTCAAACAAGCAAGGACTCATAAAATATGCCACTTTAAACTCCTCTTGAATAATAGGAAAAACCCAAAAACATATGTGAAGAAACTTTCTTAATGAATAAATTCATACCTCCCAAGGGATAGATCAAAAAATGAATATAGAAAGAGAGGCTTTTCTTTGAAAGAACTGTGAAGGAACATAGAATCAATTTAAATATGAGCCATAGTTGGGACAACGATGGGATTATGATGACAAACTGAATGTAAGTGTTAAAAACCTTGGCAACATAAAATTAAAATATGGTGGGTAAGTATCTAACTGTAGGAAAATAGCAGTGGAAGAGAATGTAGGTGGAGAAATCTTGTCATATTTCATAGCTGGAAATATTGCCTAGCATAAATACTGCCTGAAGTTGCAAAAAATCAAGAAATAGAACTCGTATTATAAATAGAATCACTAAGAAAACTCATAAGGAAGAATAAAAACAAAGTAGATAAAGCACCATATAACAATAGATAGGAAACAAATTTTGAGATACATATAACATAAATGATTTTAAGATCCAACTTACCTCTTGTAACAAATAGCTATAATAAATAAAATTATCTCTTAAAAGAAAAAAGGACTTTTACCTTGGTTTTAAAACAAACTACAACAAAAACAAACAAATAATCCATATCGTTAGAATATAAAGACCCTCGAAAGAACCTATATTTCAATTAGTACGAGGATAGATAAATATATTCCAGTCCATCCATACTACAGAATATTCTAGAGATTAAAAAGAAAACATATCTATCATCTGCCTATCTATCTATCTAATGTCACCCAGTCCATCCACCCACCCATTCACCTGCTTATACATCTAACAGATATAGACATATAGGTATATATACTAATATGTAGATATGGCTAGAATACTTTATAATTTTAAAAGAATAAATTGCAGACAATTTTTAATAACATGATATTGATTTTAAAAGCTTATAAATAAATAGAAAATTCTGAAAGGATAACAAGCTATTTATATTAGTTATATTTTGAGTAATGCGATCCATATTATATCTTTCTGAGTGAATTTTTAAATCATGAGCATATTTTACTTTCAAAATTAATACTAAAAATGTTTTTCCCTTTAAAAAATAATATTTTCAGCCAATAATTCTGGTTTTATATTTTATTTTACTATAAAACCAAGTGTTGTTATTATATAACTAATTTTTAAAATGGCTGAAAATAACATAAAACATCAAAATTATTCTTCTAATTAATCTAGATAAATTCACGACATTTTGAAGAGAACATAGCATGTGTTCATCATTTTAATGTATTTTCCTATCAAAAAGTACAGTCACAATCTAAAGTCAAATCAAGGAAGAATTTAGGTTATGTTTTAAAGTTTTTGTTTTTTTAAATGAACAGATCTCTGAAAATAACAAAAAAAGTTATATCTTACACAGAAGTTACATAGAAAATTTAAAAGATCAAATAAAAACACTATTGGATATATTAAAGGGATTGCAGGTGATTGTCTTTCTTTAAAGGATATTAAAAAATCCTACAATTAATATGTATCACTTTGGAAACTGGAAGAAAAAAATTACAAGAAGGAGGCAAAAGCCAAGTAACGGTATGAAATTTCATTTAAAAAACATACACTTCTCAACTGCAGGGCTTTCTCTTCCTTTTTTAGCCCTTCCTTCAAGACTTCCAACTGCGAACATTTGTTGAATCCCCAACACATACTGGTTTCCCTGTAGTTTACTTTTCAGTGGTGGAGAGAGGCACTACTACAAATCACAATAGTGTGACCTAGTGTGTGCTAAGTAGAATATTTAGAAGCATAGAAAAGAATGTGATCAATTGCATAAATACATCTAGGAAGCTAAGAGATATTATAGTGGAAGACATTCGAGCTGCATCTTGAAGAAACATTGTTTTCCCAGTCATTTAAAATCAAGTATTTAGAGAGTCACAGCCTAAGAAGAATCAACTTAGCATGAGTTAAAGATACACAGTAAACCATGCAGTTTGGCCAAAGGACATACTCTGTTGTCCGGTAAGTGTGAAGATAATAGGCCCGCAATTGAAGACTGAGGTCTACTCGTGAAGGGCATTAATGTCACCCCAAAATGTGAATTTGGTGGTCTGTGAGGTTGGCTGCTATGATGGGAAGGACAAGAGATTTATTTCAATCACAGTGAAAGTGGTGATGAATCATGAGATTTCTGTGTATCGCAAAAGACACAAGTTTTTAACAGCTTGAGAAATGCTGTAGTAGGCGATGAGAAGCCACCACATGTTTCAAATCAGAAAAAAAAATATGAAGATGAATTGACTGTGAAGTTAATGAAGCCTAAGCTTTAGATCTTCACTTTCCAAGACATAAAGAGGGCCCTCCTGGAAATCTGTGTACACTTCAGACACAGCAAAGCTTGGCTCTGCCCCTACTGACCAGGTCTATGCTCAGTGGGACGGACAGCGTGTACTGGAATCAAATAATGATGATATTCTACTGAGAAAATTATTTCTGCACACTATGTTTCTCTACATTTCTCCTGAGGCTCTTGTTTCTGCCTTCTCAGTGAGCAGAGAAATATGAAGCAAGTAGTAATACCCTAAGTCAATAATGACCACAGATGTTGACTTTCTGGGTTGAGTTCTCTCCCTTGCCCTTTGCAGTAGCAAGAAAACAGAATGAGTGGCCTCTGCAACACTTGGGTCACTGCCACCTTCTTTCCAACCCTGTTCAAACTGAACTTCCGTCTCTTCCTTGAATATTCCAGGCACTTTACCTCCTTAAGTCCTTTGTGTCAGCTGTTTCATCAGTTTATTTTAAAATTACAGTTTCTGTTTAAAATCTTTCCCTTTACTATGCATGGGGCCTGCTTTTTCTTGTCCTTGGCATCAACTTTAATGTTACTACACCTAATTAGAAAGACATACATTTCTTTCTCTTTATTTTTATTGTTGACACTATTGCAAATTTCCCCATTTTCCAGATGTACCTCAATCGGACCATCTGCAGTCATAACTGATAACCTCAAAATCTCAAAGGCTTAAAACAACAAAGGTCTATTTTTCATTCACACTCCCAGACCAAATGGCTCAGTGGAACCATTCTGCTCATTGCAGCCATTCAGGGGCCGAGGTTGACAGTTGCCCATTTCACTGCATGCTTCTATAATATCCTTGGTAGAAGAGTGCAGCAAAAGTGGAGAACTGGGCTGGCACTACAGCCCCTAAATATGTCCATGTGAAAGCGACACACCTGTCCTCTACTTTTTGGCCAGTGCAAAAGCATGTGGCCAGGCCTAATATTAAGCAGTTCCAAAGTGCAGTTGAATTTTATGTTTGGAAGAGAGGAGGCCTAGAAGCATGGGTGGGTAGCACTCAATTCTGCCATTCACCTCATCTAGATCCACTCCCTCCCTTCTCTCTTCTCTGTCTCAGTGTTGTTTGCGGAAGCCCAATGACAAGCTTCGCTTGAGTTCAGAACTACTAAAAGATAAGACAAGACTTCAAAAATAATCCTGGAGACCAAAGTTTTAGCTTTATTACTAAATGGTGAACTGGAGGGAATGGCTTAGATGTACATTTACAAAGAGCTTCCTCATAATTAATGCCACATTTAGATGGGCAACTTTTGGAGAGGGCTTTCAGAGGGTAGTTGGTGCCAGGAGGAAGAAAAAAATTCAAGGCCTGAGGTATGCATGTTGAAGACTTACTCACAGACTCACCAGTCAGATAGGTACCCCATCTTCAAAGAGGAGAAAAGGATTAGGTGGTAGAGGAATGTTTCTCTATATTGTTCTCACATGAGAATGCAAGTTACAAAGGGCAGGATACTACCTTGTTCTATATTGTGTCTTCTGTTTTAACAAAATATAGGGCACATAAAACAGTATTCAAAGTCTATTGAATGAATGAATTAATTAATTAACTAATTAATTATTCAATAAATGGATATCTGCTCATGCATGAGTTAGATTTTTCAGGTCAGAAAATGGAACTGAATATAATATAAAAGGCTTTGCACCTGGAATTAACCATATAAATTAGGGAATTAATAGTATGAAAATATAAATAATATAAAACTATTATACTATAATCATAGTAATGATTTCAATTATATCACACAAATCAATATTGATTGATATGTTAATATTGTTTTATATTCCATTTATAATTATATACTCTAATATTATTTACTATATACTATTTGCTTTGAATTATTTTGTGCTATTATACTAATATAAGTTTATTACTATTATTATATTATTATTTAAGATAAGGACTATAAACTGACCTGAAATAGCTTAAGTTTATCTATAGATCTCTCTAATATAGACCTTAGGCTGCATTAAATCCATTTTTGTTCTTGTTTTTATGTATCTTCCTGTTCTTTGTCTTAATTTCACTCTCATTGCATCTGCCTTAGTTGAAAGTTCAGAGATGAGTAGAAAGTAAGTTTAAAGGGAAAATAGATGATAAGTTAAAAAATTTTAAGAAGAGGCAAGAAAATGATATAAAGAAAACCAACTTCATTGAAAATCCAGACATTTGATGCCATATAAAAATATTTACCATAATTATGAAGGATGAAGGAAATAGGAGAAAAAAACATGTAATTTAGGCTTAAAATAATTCAAAATGCAATGACAGCTAAGAAACACACACAAATTGTAGAAAAGTTCAGATCAGAAAAAAAGCATAACCTTGAAGACTCAAAGACTGTCTTACTTCAGCCCCCAAATTCAAAGTCAATAGCAGAGAGGGATGTAAATAATATAACTTCACTTGGTAGCCAGGGTTTTTCTGGAGACCGTAAGGGCATTGAAACCCACTAGGGATGTTGGGAACTGCCCTGCCTGGTATCAGAAGCTGTAACCCCTCCAAGGCTAAGGCTGAGGGAACGACCTTGGACCATAGGCCAGCAAGGAGACAAAAGCTTATCTTCCTGGCAGGAGCACTGCTTCTTCTCCTTTTACTTCACCCTGCCTGGACCCCAATGCTTGGTCAGTTAGCCAATGGCAGGTAAGATTCCCCAAGGGGGGAATGACCTAAGACAGGCACAATTATGTGGGAGGACCCCAAGGAAGGACTTTGGGGGCTACCGCAAAAGGGGGTCATGGACTCTCGCCTCTCAACTTTAACAAAGCCTGAGTACTCATTGTCTATGAGAAAATCTCCTAATCTCTTGGCTGCCTTAGTTCCCTTGCTCCACCTCAGCCTGAAACAATGACAGAGGGTGGTGCAGCCCTGTGCTGAAAAGGGTGGGTTCCCTGGGTGATCAGGCCTAAGAAAGAATATGTAAAATCCTGTGAAACCTGCTTTGTTTAGAATGCTATAGGTTGAATGAGAAGGGTCCAAGGAGGAAGTAAGTTTGTTCCTTAAAGTCTTTTACAGCTCTTTGACCCTGACTCAAAATAGGCCCTCAGACTTCCTTGTTGTCTATTGTTTGATCCTTTCTTCCTGGCAATGAGTAATGAGCTTTACCTGAATTCTTATGCAAATGAACCCAATAAAAGCCTGCTGGGACAGGAGAATGGCGCAGTCTCCCCTAGGGTGCTCTCCCCTAGGGAGGGTGGCCCGGTGCCCCCCACTAGAGGGAGTGGCCGCTCAGTCCCTATTTCTCCACAGGACGTGGTTGTCTCTGTGTATGTTTTTCTTGTGTTTCGATGAGCCATCTGCAGCGTTCTGTGGTCACTGCTGGTCATAGGGCTACTTATTCAATAACCTAATTAGTATCCATTAATGTGGCCAGTTAGTTTCATTAATGAGTATAATCTCTTAGTGAAGTCAGGGTCAGGACCTCAACAAGAACCAGTTAACTTTTCTCTATTGGAGATTACGTGTTCTACTTTTATCCCAGTTCTTCCAGCCATAAATGTATTTGGTCATGAACAAAATGGAGTGAAGATTGCAGGGGTGAGGAACAGGCAGGGCAGGATTTATTTAAAGAGAATAGTGAAATAAGCCAGGTGGTGAAAGACAAATACCATGTATATGATCTCAAGTATAACAGGAACGTAATGAACAAAAACAAACAACTGAGCAGAATAGAAACAGAGTAATGGAAACAAGGAACAGACTGACAGTGACCAGAGGGCAGTGGAAAGGGGCAGAAAGGAAAAAAGTAGGGAAAGGGTGGAGTGAAGGAACATGTATAAATGACCCATGGACATGGACAACAGGGTGGGGATTGACTGTGGGAGTGGGGCTGTGGGCGGGGCAGTGGAGAGCAATGGGGGAGGAGTTGGGACAACTCTAATAGAACAACAGAATAATAAAAAATAATAAAATAATAAAAATAATATCAAAAGACATAAAACAGTCAGAAATCAATTTTTAAACATGTAAAATATTCTATAGTTAAAACTATAAAACAATATTGAAAGAAGTGTTAAAAAAATCTATGTATATGGGGAAATGTACCATCCTCACATTTATAAAGTCATTATCTACCGCCTCCCCTCCAGAAAAAGAGAACATCCAGTTATGTATCTATTACCACATTGGAAAAACACCTGTGTTGTGAAATAAGTTGGTAGCATTGTCTTTAATACACAGGATAAAATATTTTTATTTGTTAAGCTTCAGTAGGTTACTCAACCTTACATTCCCTGTGTGATCAATGATCAAACACCAATGGTTACCCACATGTAAGTAATGGGATTCTTTCTTCTTGAGTGATTTTCATATACCTTCAGCAAGAGAGTTTTGGTATTGTCCAGGTAAACATTGCAGGTCTTGGAAGCGACTTTGAAACATGATTAATGTACTTGGAAATTGATGGGTTGGGGTGATAATGAGAAGGTAATGCTCTTTCTGAAGTTTTGATAGGTAATCCAGACTAAAATATAAAGTACTAAAAACTTATACAGATAATAGATTAAGAATATACATTGATAAGTATTTTAAAAATTGTAGGAAAACATTAGATCATAGAAAAGTTGAGTTTCAATGAGAACATGGCCAATCCTGAGTTCAGAGAAGACTCAGTTAATACATCCTTCAAAAGTAAGATGTATTACATGGATTCAAAAGAAGTTATAGACCAATAATATATATATTGTATATACAAATACATATATAAAGTATACATAACTACCCAAATCTGTGTGTGTGTTTAGATGCAACTAAATATCAATGGAAAAGATCCAAGTACTATTTGCATTTAAAAAATACATTTTTAAAGTGTATGCATTATATTTTCATTTATTCTTTTTTTAATGGAATAGTTGCTGAAGCTAGTAATTTTCTATTTAAAGGCATCTCTAAAGACCTCTGAGATTCTTCCCACCTCTGCAGTTTTTATAGAATTATGAGCATTGATAACTTACCATGTACAAGGTCCTTGATATTAATTTAAAATTATTTAATTTCCCATAATAATTCCACAAACTCTAAACTATTATTGTCTCTACATAAGAAATGAGGATATTGAGGCTATAAGAGAATCAGTAATGTGCCTCATGACTAATGGAAGAACTAAATTTTTTCTAATTTCAAAACCCATTTTTTAATTCTATTCTATACTCCTTATTTTGTATCTTTTATCAGAACTGGTAGCAGGTAAAAAATATATCCATGGGTATAAGTTGTAAAATTTTCAAAATTCAAAACATTTGTGAAATGTAAAACATAAATAAAACACTTATTTACATAAATGATAAGGCAGATGAACTTAAACAAATAAACAATTTGACTTGACAATGAAAGGTTAAATGGAAATACAAGTGTGATTTTACCACTTAATATCACTAAGGCTAATAGCTGACTTTCTATCTTGGCAAAAAATATGAACTCTGTATGATGAATTATGCATTACTTGAGCTAAGTTTGATTGTGAAATCTCTAAAGAGTTTACTTAATCCTGTTTTTCCAGTTAGAGCTTTTACTTGCTTTAGGGAGAACTTGGTAGTGAGGGGAGATGCAAAGAAAAGGAGTAAATAAGATAGAAATTTCTCTAACCCACCTCACTAGGGAATATTTGGAAATTTATGGAGATACTACTGTAAAAAGAAGAAGCAACAAAGAAACAATAGCTGACATTTCTTGCATGCTTACAACTTGTTTGATTCTGTTTGAAGGATTTTACCTATAACTTGCTTAATCCTCACAAAACAAAGACAAGAATAAACCTGATAGAAAACCCTAGTATTACGACATTATTTTTTTTCTGGTAGAAGAGGACTCAGCTTCATGAAAAAAGTGACTATATCAATCATATACATGAGCCATCAATCATTTGCTATGTGGAATTATAGACTTACTTTAAATACAAAACTTTCCTAACACATTTTAACTATGATTGGATTTATAAAATATGGATTTAAACAGAAACTTTAAAAAATTTGTACCTTGGGGTTCCCATGTTTGTCAACTCTACTCAACCTAAAGATGCTAAACTTTAGAGAGATAAGATTAACTAATAACAGTATTCCTTTTTTATTTTTGCTTTTGGAGGTGTTGTTAGAGTCATTTACTAGTTCTGTCTAAGTGGGTGACTCAGGCTTCTCCTCTTTTCCTTCTACCCTTCTAGGTTCTTTGGCTGGTCTAACTATTGAATTAACTGACAGAGTATGGCAGAGTAACAAGAGAAAACAAAGTTAATTTTATACAAATGGGAGCCACATAAAAATATGAGTATCAAAAGCAGTTAAGCAATTGAGGCGTATATGGCACCCTGAGCTAAGGAATAGGATAGGGGCCTAGAGCTTCAAAGGGGGGGAGGGCAGTTCTCCGGAAGACGAGGTATTTGATAATTAGATGTTTGCCCTGACATACACGTCATTTTTTTAGATAAAAGATTACCTCTGGTGGTAGCTCCCTTTCTGGGCCAGGTCCTGTTTCTAAATTTTTTCAGGCAGTCAGGGACAGTAAAAGTTTCTCTTGATTCTGTGGGGCCTTGATCGCCTTCAGCTCCAAATGATCCACATGCCAAAGTGTGCATATTGGGGTGAAATATTTGCTCTCCTTCAAGTCATAGAATGCTTCAGTTGGTAGGAACACCTTCTATATCACATAGTAGTCTACCTCTCCTCTGGGTCTATCACCGATGCAAGAGCAGCCAAACCTGTAGAGAATGTTTATAAAAATTTATTTGAGCCAAACAGAGAGTATATCTGAAAGATCTCAATAGATTAAGAAAAATGTTTTCTCAAATTGAAGTCTACAGCTTTTTTTAATGCATTTTGAATTAACAAGGGAACATAAGAAAGATTAAATGAAGGTGGGGAAAAGCAGGGTGGGGATTGGATTATAGGATAGCTGGGATTATGTGCTTCCTTGTGGGTGGTTATGCATCCAAGGCGTCTGAAAAAGAGGATTGCTCTGGTGTTTCAAAACTCTGTTAACACAGATGTACAGGAACAATGGACAGGGTTTGCTTAAGGCAAAGGTAAACCTTTTTATAGGCCCAGGCATGACTACTCACCATCAGATCACCCTGTGAGGTTGCTTTCTGTAGAACCCTTTTTCGTCAACACTGTATAGATGAGGAAGGGAAAAAAAAAAAGACAGAGGACAACAACTAGAGAGCAGTAAAGTGACATGACTTTTGCTGAGCAGCACTTTTTACTAATTTGTTGTTTTCTGCTGTGACTGAGTTGTCCCCATGTTTTAATAATGTTTAGTTTTGGCTGTTGTCTCAGATCATGCAGGTAAGTTGGTAAATTAACTTCTTGGCTATGTGTCATAGCTGAATATCAGACTCTATTAGCTGGCATCTAGGTTCATACGTATTCTCAACCTTTGTGTTTTTGCCCAATAATTCAATAAGTACAAAGTAATAAATATGCTACAGACAGCACCCTATAAAATGCTAGGGCTTAACTTAATGTCTTATTCACAGACCATCTCTTTAATAGTTCTCAAGAGTGGTATTGGGTCATCTCTCTAAGATACCAGAGAGGAAAGTACATATGCCTGGCTGACAATTTTTTAATAGGGAACAACCAGGACAATTTGTCTCAGTAAATACCTAATTTTTACTGCCCATATGTGGAGTATAATGCTAATTTATATGGAAACCCCAAAGAGGTAAAAGACGTGATCTCTGCCTTCAAGGAGTTCTCAGGCGCTATGAGGCAGGGTGAGCTGTTGGCATGGGTAGATCAGAAGAGGCATTTAGCAACAAGGTGAAGGAGATGGAAAGTAAAAATGCCGAACCGAGGTGTGGGAAGGTGAACTAGTTCTAAATGAAGAATATCTCTCGTTTATTGAGTTTCACTTTGTGCCAGGCACTATTCTAAGCACTTCATTTGTATTTACACAATTATATATATTATAAAATAACTTATTATAATCTGTCATAATCCAATGACGTAGACTCTATTATTACTCCCATTTCACAAAAGAGAAACCTAGACAGAGAAGTTAGTTGACTTGCTTAGAACCAGTTGCTTATAAGGTAAAGGGAACAGACTTCTAATCCAGGCAATATGGTTCCAGAAGCCACGTGATGAGTCAATAACCACAGTTGTGTGAAGACTGGGACTTGAAAAGCTGATTCATCCATGACAAAGATGATTATTTAATTGACCCATAAACACAAATGTCTTGTTTCCTTAAATGCCACTGTGGATTGCAATCCTATTGTCATTTTATTCAGCTTTATAGATACTTTTAAGAGTTCTGCTGACCTCAGTGCAGACAATTTTGGAAACCAGGCATTTTAAAGAAGGGAAACATTATCCTGTTTGTTAAGGCTATTTTCAAAGGTATTTTAAAATATTTAATTTTAATATACATTTATATTTTAGCAAATATATATCTAATGAAACACAACTAACTAAGGTATATTTAAATAATTTTAAAATATATTTTTTAAAAAGCCATCATGTAAAGGGAATCAAAAAGACATTGTTCACTCATCCTCTAGTCAAGGAGACCACCTAGCAGGACATCACACTCTCCCTTATAGACATTATGACAAAGGGGAAATTTCTAGTGATCTTTGGAGAACAGTGAGAATATATAGTAGACCTGGAGGAAAGTGGTATATTAGATGAAGGGCAGAATGTAAGGTAGGAAGTCTTATGTGGCAATGTCAGTTTTGTTTTTGCTACTCAGCGAGACAATGTGCCATTTAAGACATTCTTTCATTCTCTTCCCTAATAGCTTCATGCTTGCGATGGTTAGGAGAGGCATAAAGTGATCTTTTAGGTAGATAAATAATCTTGCAGCTCCCCATTTTATATCTTCTCTAAGAAATTTGAAAGGAACCACTGTAACAAAATCTGTTCATCTCTTCCAAAAATCACAGTCACTTTAGTTTGACTTTAGGTCCAATGATATCAAAGGCTGCTGATTGTTGAGATAATACCCAAGATAAACAATTACTGTCCAACTCATTCAGAAGGCATCAACTTCTTGAACAAGGTTGCCTGGTTTATATTCCAAAACCATGAGTCAGTGAAAAGTTTAAGGCTATTAGGGAGAACCTCAGTGGCATTTCAAATGTTTTTTTCCTTCACATTTATTAGAATTCTTAGTCTGTATTCTTAGTCTTATATTGCTCCATACTTTAAGAGAGCTAAATGTATATAGAACTTGGATACTGGTCCCAGTACAATATGTAAGACACATTGCTCTCTTGATAATATCAAAATATCCAAGCAATATAATTCAGGTATACTTTAAGGACAATGTAACACTTGAGCCAAAATCCAAGGTAAAAATTGCTTAATAGTTTACTAACAAATATTTCCCAATGCATTTGGTCTTTTACTGTTAAAATGATTACTTTAATCTCATATGGGCATGGCAACACAACATGCCCTCTCTCATCAGGGAACTTTAGATGGGGTAATAACTCCTGATGGGGCTGGATTTGACCTCTAACTTTTCATGACCATGCTGCCAAAACACTGGCACCATCATCAGATTTGGTCACTAGAAACTTTCCAAACAGGCTGATTGGGCATTCATGCTGTCCTTTGACAAACAACTTTGCACATCAACATCATTCCTAATGCCATGAGGAAATAAGTTTTGGAAGCTGGGTCTACCTAAGGCTACAGGGTTAACCATCTGAGCTGAATTGAATAGTCACTGAAACATTTGGCCAACCTGCTAACTTTATAAGTAAATAAACACATTAAACCATGGTTTTAATTAATTGATTATGTTTCAAAATGCGTTGAGAAATAGTTTGGTGCAAGGAAGCAAATGGTATAAGAGACACCACTTTGGATGCAACAAAAAGGAGCCTGGTTCTGATAAGCCATGTAAAATGGGCAAGTCACTTCACTGTTCTGAGTCTCAGTTTTCTTATCTATTAAATATTGAAATTGCTACTGGATGATTTGTTTGATTAGAAAAGTTCAATGGAAAAACTTACTGGGATGGTTAAAAGTTACTTCTTTGAAACTGGTTTAAACTCTTTAACATTTGCTTTGGGGTCAAGTTCTCCCCTCCGATTCCTTCTGCTCTACTCCCTCCACACACAAACCATAAATAATTGCTATATAGCGAGTTATTTGAAAGAAAGGACCACACTTGGGTTATCAGTAGAGATCCCACAGTCTCACGAAATAAATAGCTTTCAATGAATTTTAGTTGAATGGAACTTTCATCCAAATTGGAAGATCGAAGGGCAAATATCTTCATGAGTCAAAAATATCAATTAGTTCCATTCCAAATCAAGGCTTTTGGGATCCTATTAAAGAGGCTGTCTGTTTAATTCATACAGTTTTTTCCACTGAAATAAACTCTTCCTACTATCATTTATGGAGAATACTTTTGTTCCCCTAACACTTCCTTGTATCTCAGCCTCTAGTAAAGCCATCAGAGATGAGCTCAAGTTCAAAAGCTTTCCTCTGTCTAGAGGGTAAAGGAGAAAACTACCTGGCCTCCACATTTTATTGCCAAGGTTAACCTCATTTAGTGTTGTTGGAAAGTAACCTAGCTCTTTACGTGTATGACTCCCAAATGAGACACTGCTAAGGACTTTTATTTCTCTTTGTAGGATGTCATAGGACTATCGTGGCAATTTCCCAGTACCGTGCCTGATACAGGATGGGTGTTAAATAAATGTTAGTTTTCTCTCTTTTTTAACATATATCTTAGTGGTTAAAAAAGAGAGAGAGAACTAATATTTACTTATATAAGATATATAGATACCTTAGTTATGTATATCTTAGATGTATATCTTAGTTATATACACAGTTAAGTTATATATATGTGTGTATACACACACAAACACAGTTAAATGTATGTATATATACACACACAGACATTTCATTTAAAAATATGTTCTTTGTCTGAAGTTATGATCCCCAAGTTTTTGGCTTATTGACTCTCTATATATTGGGGAAGCAACTCCAGTTTCCTAAAGGGGTAAATATATAACTTTGAATTTCTGTGGTTCATTAGTTTCTTTGACCTTTTTTTTGGCTGATATTGGGAATGTTGCATACGGATTCCAACCTGAAGTGTTTTTGGACTGAATTCTTCTTCCTTCATCAACCTGACAGTTGAAATTCAAAAGGCTATTTGTCACTTCCTAGTGTCATCACCAGCCCATGATGTTAGCCAGCTGTGAGACAGCTGCCACATTCCATCTCAGAAATAACTGAAAATCAGCTATTAGTGAAGGACCACAATATGAGGGCCTTTCAGTTACATCTCCAGAACAGAATCCTAATTTGTTGGGTTTAAGTTATTACCCAGGCTTGGACTACATGCATAAACCAGGTTAAGAATGAAACAGAGATTGAATTCAGTTTATTCTTTTTAAGTGACTGACTAAAACGATTTTATTAGTTTTCCTTTCCCAATATGACTAGTTTTATTTCCTCTTCAAATTATTGTGTCTAAATAGACAGGGCCTTGGAATGAGATCACCGAGTCAACATTCCATTATGAATCTTTTTTGCCTGGAAGGAATAGAAGAGTGAGAACAGAGGGAAGGGAGGCAGGAGGTACAAAATTAAGTGTGAAAACATCCCAGACAAAAGCAAACACTGATGCCCAATGTCAGGACACATTTTCATTGCAGCTGTGTGGAACCAAGTACTCTCATTATTCAATTTGGGGATATTTAGTAAGGTCCACTTGACTTTACCAGAATAGTTTGTCTTGTGTCCATTCCCATGGTCAGTCTGTCCGTGGGCTTCCTATAAAAGGCCTTTCCAGAGACATATACTAAAAAGCAATTTTTGCAAGTTTCCTTAGAGAAGTATCCATACTTGTCTCTTCTTACACTGGTATTAATTTACTGGGTATGAATGAAACTTTCCCTTCTTCCTGTTTCTCTTTGTTATTCTTATGAGCAGTCCTCAACTTAAACTTAATGTTATTATGTAAAAGGAAAAAAAATTTACTTGAAGAAAAACCAAACAGGGTTCAATTCAAACCTGTAGTTCAAAGAAACTATTCATTATTTCTTTTTTAGTCCCATTTTCTTTGTTTTTACAAATATGTAACTATACAGAGACTTATCTTGATTAACAGAGTGACTCCACAGTCTAATTCACTGACAGATTAACATGTAATAATTATTCAATTAATTAGGCCTCTGCTTCACTTAATGGGTCTAGTATATATATATTTAGAATACCAAAGATATACCAGGAGAAAACTACCTGGTCTCCACATTTTATTGCCAAGGTTAATCTCATTTAGTGTTGTAATACCTGGTATACCTTCTTCTATGAAGAAGTAGCATTCACCAAAAGGCAGAATTAGGAATAATATTATAGCCAATGGACACATGCATTGAACAGTATCACAAGTTTTTCGAATTAATGATACCACCCAGAGCTCAGATTCAAAATACCAGCTGTTGGAAAAGCATTTAAGACCAAATGTTTTATACATTTGTGTCATGGAAAACAACCATCTGCTGCTCTTTCTTTTTCTGCAAACAGACTTTCTCCAAGTTAAATAGGGCGATGCCCAAACAGTGTTCCATGGATTCTACAACCAGGTCTTCTTTGCATCAAAACTCCCATTAGTTGGTCTTGAAAGTGGTGTCGTATTTCTACCAAACTGCTTTTTTCCCAAAACCAGTTAATTGACAAAGAAGTGTCACTCCCTCACAGCTTTGGTTTCTGAGTACTCTGAAAAATTCCGCATCCAAAATCTCATCAAAGTTTGAATGAGCCCTCAGTGGGATGAAGGAGATGTGCCAGAATCACTAGTTTATTCCCAGGAGGGACTGTGTGTCACGTCAGAGGAAACTTGCAAAGTAGCTGGATTACTAGGGCATTTTCCAAAGGGCTACTTAAAGGCACCTCCTCATTGACCAAGAGCCTTAGAACAGACTTGACAATGAAAAGTGCAGTTACTTGATTTTTTCAATCTAAATGCTACGTTGGTGTAATGAGGGGGAAGGCTGTGGGAGCTACACAAGCTACTCTTACCTTCACATCTTTTTTCCTCATGCATACAGAAATCTTTCTCCCTCAAAAGGTTAATTGGTTTTCTTGGTATAAACCTAATTTAACACTGAAACTACTGTTAGCATAAATGTAAGGGAAGCACATATATCATTAAGGATGCATGTCATGAACAATTTTAGGAAGTTGCAATAAGAGCTAGATAGTAGAATGATATTTATATAACATGCTAGCAATGCCACATATTCTTTAGGAATGCATACATATGCAGTAAAGGTATAAACACACACATGGAAAGGATATAAGAAATTTAGGTCAGTAGTTAACTACCGGTGAGAAAAGGGAATATGATAAGAAACTTGAGTAATCACTTTTACCTGTGATATTTTATTTCTTGTGCTGAGTGATTTCATTGCATTCCGTAACATGATTTTTATGCTTTTCTGTACATCTTAAACATTTCAGCATTAAAAATGCATCTCCCGGGTGAGTAGCTAAGGATTTTAGACTTTGGAATAATACAAACCTAACTTTAAGTCTGTGGTTTTTTTGGAAAGTCACTTAACCAAAGCTCAATTTCTTCATTTTTGAGATGGAAATACAATGGTACCTACCTTCTAGAGTTGTTTTCTGGATTAAATGAATCAATGCTTTTATAACATTTAGCATGCTTCTTAACATGCTGCACCCAAGCTATATTATGTATATGCTTACATGGAAAGTGCAAGTTTTCTCATATAGTTGTATATAGTATTTATAATTATGCCTTTTAAAACTTACTAGCCGTATGATTTGACTAAGTCACTTAAATCTCACAGAGTCTAATTCATTGTCTTGTAAAATGGAAAAAATTAGGTGACCTATTCTGTCTTTATCACAGGGTCTCTAAAAGCATTAAATGCAAGAGTGTGTAAAAACACTCTTAAGTATTTGAAGTCACATAACAATTTTTTTACTTGAATCATCATTAATTTATTCATTTGACAATTTTTTGAGAGTCTATTATAATACTAGACACTTTGAAAGATTCTGTGAATATAGTAATGGTATATATACATGGTTTCTACCCTCATGCCCCCTTAGGGTTCACAGTCTAGAGATCAGTAGTAGCCAAGTATCTTAGTCAAGTTGAACTACTATAACAAAATAGCATATATTAGGTGGATAAAACAACAGACATTTATTTATCACAGTTCTGGAAGCTGAGAAGTCCAACATCACTGGCAGATTTGGTGAGGGCCCTCTTCTTGGCTGGCAGGTGGGTGTCTTCTTCTGTGTCTTCACACGGTGGAGAGATGGTGCAGGGGGCAAGCAAACTCAGATGCTCTAGTCTCTGCCTCATTATATAAGGGCCCTAATCCTATCATGGGAGCCTGCTCTCATGACCTCATTTAAACATAATCACCTCCCAGAGGCCCCACCTCCAAATACCATCATGTTGGTAGTTAAGGCTTCGACATATGAGTTTTGGGGAGACACAAACAGTTAGTACACAAAACAAAAAAAAAAGGAGACAGGGGAAAATATGTGCTGAGATTTTGTAGTAAAAAGGGGAGAAGTGAATAATGAGCACTTGAAGACACCCCCATGCTACTGAGAGAGGTGGGAAGAGGTGCTGTGGGGGTATGCTGGAGAAGCAGGTGCGCACAGAATATACAGAATTTTGTACAACAGGTTAAGGATTTTGGTCAAAGAAGTCCCTGAAGGATTTTATGCATAAGCCTATGTGACCAAATCTATTTTACAAGTTTATTCTAATGGCAGTGTAATGATCGTATTAGAAAGGGGGAAAAAAGAGAAAGTAAGTAAATCAATTAGGAAGGATTTTCATTAGTCCAGGAAGAGAGTCTAGTAGTTTGGAATAGAATGCAGGTGAGGTAATGTTAAAGAAAAATATAAATATTGAGGATTAAAGAGTGAGTAATGGATTGGATTTGGGTTGGGTGGAGTGAGATAGGAAGAGAAGTTGTGTGCTTCATTGACTAATATTAAAGAGCCTAGCCTTTAAACGGAAGGTTGAATTTAAAGCTGTTGAATGGTCTTTTAAAATGCAACACTTCACTGAAAAAGAATGAATCTATTCATTCAAAATATATTGCAAACAGCAAAGTACAGGTCATATAATGGTAAACAATAGAAATAGATGTAATCTGTGTTCTCACAGTGCTTACAAACTAATAAGGGAGAACATAACTAGGCTAATAAATAGGTAAAAAAAAAAACCCCACAAATTAGAATAAGCTGGAATCACACTCCTTTGGCTGCTATAACAGATTACCACAAACTCGGTGGCTTAAACAACATAAATTTGTTTTTTGATGCTTCTGAAGCTCAATCAGTTTCACTGGGCTGAAATCCAGGTGTCAGCAGGGCCTCACTCTCCTTAGAGGCTCTAGGAGAGAATCCATCCTTGTCTTTTCCAATTTCTAATGGCAGTTGGCCTTTTTTCATTTGTGCCTGCATCCCTCCAGTTTCTTCCCCGCCATGTTCACAATGCCTCCTCCTCTTCCATGACAAAATCTTCCTCAGTCTTCCTCTTATAAGGGTACTTGTGATGGCATTTGAGGCACACCTGGAAAAGTCAGGATAATCTTCTATGTCAATACCGATCAATGTTTCTCTCTCTGTCTCTCTCTCTTTCCCTCTCTCTCTCAAATCAATGAATATATCCTTTGGTGAGGACAAAAAAAATCAGGTTGATTGCATTCTCATGCATTACATATGTGTCTTGCTGGAATGATTTAACCAGATCCTTTTCCTGGATCCCAGGGTGAGGTGGGATGGAGAAGGTAGTATATACTAGTCATCAGATGTTCTTAAATCCTCTTAGAATGGAAGTGGTCAAAGATACCATGTCTCCCTCTCTCATTATCATTTCCTCCACATGCAGCAGCTCCCAACAGTATAATACTCTGTGCTTTGTGCTATCTAGAATTGTATTATTTTCCTCAGATAAGTATACAAGCAAAGGATTGGCTGGAGAATAGGCTTCAGAGCACCTTGTTACTCTCCTTTCTCAAGATAGAAATGTCAGGGTTTGAATATCAGCCCAGCCATTTATTCCTCTGACACCCTCATCGCTAGATTCTTATCTTCCTTGTTAAAGAAGAGTTTTAAAAGATGCCTGAAGTATGTGGGGTAACTGTTATTATTAGAAGACCAGGAGGAAATGGGATTCATACTTTCAGTCAGGTGTGTTATGCTGTTAAGAAGTGAGAATTTGTTGAATGGAGAAGTGTAACAGAAGAGGGAATTCCGTTTCCTCCATGTACTTGTTCTTAGGATTTGGATTCGAACAGCCCTGTGATTTGTAAGCACCAACTCTATGCTCCTACGGTTTATCTTGGAAGTTCCTTGATATCAGGGAACCTGGTGGTCACTTCCCCATGAGAACAGCATATATTTTTAGGGAAGGTCAAAGTTAAGGTAATACTTTAGCAAAATGACTGGGGGGAAAAAGTGCATGTCATATTCCCAAAAATTTTACCTGAAAAAAACATGACTTGGTTCTGAAAGTTAAAACATGGAGTAGGTCAAAAGTCCATTGTTGCAGCCACAGGGCAAAAATCAGGCTTGATAATGTTCATGAGACTGAGATATGGCTGTGCCCCAGAGGAGCCTGATTAAGAGTTGCAGTTAAGAGCCAGCTGTCCCATGAGGAGAAATTCCGACCTGCGCATGCACACTGAGGCAGTTGGGAAATACTTCTCATCTTAAGTGAGCTTAGCAACTCACCAATCCCCAGTGATAGAAAACAATAACCCCAAGGAGAGTGCTAACACCAAACTTAACTACCCTCTTCACACTTGGCCACAAGAGAATCATCATTTATATTTTGGATACTATTTTTTTTTCAAAGTATAAGTTTAGTTTAGAGAGACTATATCATGGGAATGTTTTTTTGTAACTTGATCCTGCAGTAGTAGAATCCCTTATCTCAATAGTGTATATTGGGACTAGTCTAGAATATTCTGTGTTCTCCCAAGGTTTGCTCTTTAATTGTTGTCTTAACTGCTGGGGTGGCAAAAAGGGTGAGTGGTGTTTAGAAGCATAATAATGATGGCAGACAGGAGTGTAAAGATGAGAGTGACCTTCCCCTGTTGAAGAGTGTTCTGAAACGCATTGCTGGCATTCTGATTCTGAAGTAATGTCTACACATTCTGGTTATAAGCAGAGATATAACTGCCCAATTATTAGCTGGTGAAGCTGAAAGCCCCTAGTTTTCCCACAACATTGTATTTTATTATTATTATTTTAGTTTCTATATTTGAATTTTTTTTTGAGTTTATTTGGGTGACATTCATTAATAAAATTATATAGGTTTCAGGTATACAATTCTATCATATATCATCTGTATATTATATTGTGTGTTCACCACCCAAGTCACGCCTCCTTCCATCACCATTTATCACTCCTTACTTTGGTATTCACCATGCTGTTGTCTGTGTCCATGAGTTATATTTTTTGTTTTTTCCTTATTCCCTTCACCTTTTTCACCTTCCACAATACCATAAAGGAGAATTTGGATCAACCTAGTTGACAGCAATTTTCAAAAGTACCTATGAAACCACCTCCCATGTACCCAGAGCCCATAAGCCAGGTTGAATATTCCTCAAGCTCTTCATGTCTGTCCTTATGTTGCTTTTCACTGCTCAGTTAACATCTCTTTGGGAAGAAGACGAGATGACCAGAGCAAAGAAAGTGATATAACAATAAGGGGACATCACAACCAGGACTGTTACCCCTAATTGCTCTACTTCAGGGGTTTGTTTTTTTCTTGTTGGCTTCTCTTTCATTCCCAGAGAGAGCCCTTCAGAGACTCCTCAGATTCTAGTTTTGACTGTGGTTTCATGTGGAGAGTGACCTGTCAAAAGCCAGTGGAGTAAATGCAAGTGAAATGGAGCAGACACTGGAAACTGCAAGGAGAGCAGAGGCTGCACTTCATTACATGACCAGATTCTGACAAGGAAAAGCCAGAATGTCAGGAATCTGAGCTGCCCTGATAACTTGGCACCCAGACCTCAGGCCATGAGGCAAGACACCAAAGTTCAGGGCAGACTGCCTTTCACTGGAGCTCAAGGCCAATTGAATTACACTGAAATCTGAGGTGGAAAAAGACAAAACCAGGTCAGCTGCTCCATTTACCAGGGGCAGAGAAAGACTAGAGTATTCTTTGAGATTTCCTCTCCAGTGTTACTCAAGGCCAGGCAGCATCTAAAGGGCCTGAAAGAGTTTCAGTAACTCTTGGAGGAAAAAGTTACAGCCTACCAGATTAAAAGCATTACTTGCCATTCAGGAGCCAATTTTCTGGGTCAGTTGTATTCTTGACCTCTATGTTCTTAGATCATGACCAGTGGCTTGCCCTTACTCTTTACTGTTTGTATTTTTCAAATATTTACTCTTTCTTTATTTTCAGGCACTTGTATGTCCTGGGTCAAGCCATTAATGAATGAATAAATGTTTCCTGAAATGTAGAAGTCTCTGTGTTAGATATTGGGCAGAGAACACAGAAATGAGGGGCCATAGGCTCACCTCATGTTGCTGGACACAAATGGGCTCTTGCAGATTTGCAAGGAAAGAATTTCAGGGACACACACATGGGAGATGTTTAAGCACAGTGACAAGATTTATTGGGGTGAAAAGAAATAATATGCCCTTAGCGGGGCAGGCTTTCATAGCAACTGCCCTGAGGTCCTTGCTAAGCCTCCATATAGCTACTTGGTTTCCGAAAGAAGCAGGCTGTCTTTCAAACTATCCAACTTTTTTCCTGGGTTTTTCTGGGGCTGGACTGGGCCCTCCCTTTATCCAATCCTTTACCTGGATCTTCCAAGGTTTCATCCTAACCAATTTTTTTCTCCAGATTTTCCAAGGCTAGACTCCCCGCCTTTATGGCTGTCATTTTGGCTCCTACTGTGCATGCCTCTAAGTTCTGCTTTGTCATCTGGCTTCTACTGTGCATGTGCCCAGCAAGGGAATTTCCCCTTCACTGTTTATCCTTTCCCCTGGTAATTTAGGCAAATGAACCAGTTATTCCCTGGGGTGATTGGAAAGCTGGTCTTGCCTGCTCAGACATTAACATCCCTTTGATGGAAGATGTGGCTGTCCCCTGAGGTGTCTGTGAAGCTGTAGCTTCCAGATTTAACCAGATTTAGCTAGCACCCATAAGGGCTTTTCAATGTGTTCTGGTTGGTAGAAGTCATTGTTGTCACCCCTTATCATTATGACATAAGGCAGTAGAGAATAAATACTGAATAATATAATAGGGTAATAATAATTTCAGGAGTTAATAATTTTAGACATAATACTTCAGATTACTGAACTGATTAGAGTAAATCAATATCAACTCATTGAGGTGTAGTGGGGCTTTCTTTTAACCATTGAGTTGACCATTTTTCAAGTGCATGTACAAATATAGCATGACTTTAATTCTTCCCCCCTTCTTATTACACTGTAAAAACTGGAAGAAGGAAATCATCAAATAGTTATTTAGGTAACACAAATCTTAACAACTACCTAGTTTCTTGGGAGTGGGAGTACTAGGAGAGAGTAGCCTGGGGGACTGAATCAACTCAACTGACCAAACCTAAGAGGTCTTTGGCATAAAAATTATGTGTTTCTTTGTAACTATTATCAAAGCCACCTTATTCATTATGTT
Source organism: Tonatia bakeri (assembly GCA_004024845.1). NCBI lineage: Eukaryota > Metazoa > Chordata > Mammalia > Chiroptera > Phyllostomidae > Tonatia > Tonatia bakeri. Next base: position 70,040 of record PVIA01005576.1, read on the forward strand.
TTAAAGTCTTTGTTTCCTAGAGTAGTATCTTACTCATTTTAATGTATCGCATTGCAACTGGTATGTTGCTTGCCTTGTGGGGGCCAATCCACAAATATGGGAGAAAGGTCTTCGAGCCTTTGGGCATACTGTTCCCTTCCTGAAAGCCTCTCCCAGCATCAGTCCTGTCTTATTCATGACACTTTTTTTTTCTGGGATAATTCATACTCAGCTTTAGACATGGGCTCCTCAAGAAGCTTCCCTTGACCCTCCCCTGATGTTTTGGCTGGGTGTTCTACTGAGCTCCCATAGCATCTCCTCATCTTCCTTGTCAAGATACTTATTAACATCACCGAATTGTCTGTTTTCCTCTACTGCGTCATAAAAATTGAAGACAGGAATGCGGTCTTGAGTTTATATGGCCAACACAATGCCTGGCCGAGTGTCAACACTCAATAAATATTTACTATTTTAATGAATGGATGCATGAAAGAGTGAATGAATAATGTGGGTGTCACAGAGGTACAAATGTACTGTTTTGGCTGAGCTTTGAGCTCCTTTTCCATCCCACAAATTGGCCCCTTCTTTTGGCAATGAGATTCCTCTCATTTACGTCCACCTGGGAGGTCTCACTGGAGTGATTTACAAGGAAGAAGTGCGATGATCAGTGTGTTTATTGGACCATTCTCTCCCACTGTTCTGCCTGTTACTTCACAGAAATGAAAGACCGGGCAGGTTGCAGCTTACCACAGTCCTCCCACTGCGACTCTCTTTCATTTCAAGCCAGTTGACAGATGCATATTGACTTTTCTCAGTGCATGTTCACTGCTGCACTTGGCTTAACAAAATCTTTACAACCACTCTCTGATTGGATTTCTACTGTTTCCCCAACCTACGTGCGAGGGAGCTGAGTTATATAATGTGCAGGAGGTCAGGCCAGGCTAGTGACACAGATCATTTCTGAACTACAAGCCTCTGGGTTTACAGGCTGTGGCAGGCTGCTGTTCTCCCAGCTGCCTTGGAGGTCTCAGTTCATTATCTCTTGTCAGTAAGGAATGAATTGGGTACAATATCTCCTAAATTTGGATTTCTATTGCTTTCTTGGAAAATAAATACTAGCTCTTTATAACTCCTCATTTATTAGCCAAGCCAGCTATGAGTGACTTAGAAAAATTTTGGAACCAGCTGCTGCATTCACACTGGTCACAAACAGGAGAAAAGAAAATTATTCACAATGTCAACTTTGATTTCCTTTAACCTTCTCTCCACCATCACTCCCATGCTTATCTCCCAAAAGGCGTGACCATTTCTCAGAGCTTTTAGGATATTAGAATGCTCTTTTCTCTGGAATATCTTGAATTTGATTTTTCCTTCTGCTAGGCTTTACACTTCATCACAATCAGCACCTTGCCTCTCCAAACTCCTCATCTGACTTCTCTCCAAGATTTCTGAAATTCCAGGGACAAAGTCTTCCTTTAGCAATTATTAATAAGTTTTGAGCTACAAATATCTGGGGGCAAGAAACCAGTTGATTTAATTGGGTAAACATAAATTTTGTCCCTGAGTTCAGGGTTTCATAGTGGACAGGGAATCTAGAAATATAGATATTTTCTACAGTAGGGAAGAAAGGAATAAAGCCAGAGGCTGGAGGTACTCAGAGAAGTTGTCGTCCTTAAGGTTTGCCCACAGATAGCTTTTTCAAAGTAGTGTTCATCTCCATACCTCCTTGGAGGTCACGGGAATCATCATATTCCTTTTGCAGGAACACACAGACACAGTGGGAACAATAGCACAAGAGGCCAGTTAACAGTGCACAACCAAAGGTAGACAAAAAGTCTTCCCACATTGGGATTATATAACAACAGAGAAAGCGAAAAGCAGGAACCACTCGTGGCCTTTATTTATTTTTGACATTAGTAGTTCAGTTGCATGCAACATTTTTTAGCTGGCTAAATAGGGCTTCTCCAAGGCAACTTGCTTCTATTCATGTTTGTCTTCCAGAATCCAGCCCTATGCCTGGTGTTTCTTATGTGCTTAGTAAATACTTGCTGGTTCTGTGTCCATATTCATTCCTTTTGATAATCTTTGTATTTAATTTAAATAGGGCCTCTAAATTTTTCACATCAAATTTGTTAAGATGTAAGGTTGTTTCTTGAAATCTTTGTGAATTTTTTGCCTGTTTATTTGGAAGAAGTTTCTTATTTGTGAAAAACTTTTTTCTTCCTCAAGAAAGTTCAATGAAATAATGTATGTGAAAGGACCTGAATGCTTCCTGAGATAAATGCCATATTTAAGCTATTATCACTATTGTCATTCTTATTATTTTACAAAGAATGACAACAAAGTGTTTTTGCCCACTAAATTTAGTATGACTACATGTCTTGGTTCACCTGAGGTGATCCTATTTATACCTATTATCCTGAAGTAATTATTAATAGTATCTTCTCTTCACTCTCAGAAATGTCCTAGTTTGGATAATTGTTGAGAGTTTAGCTAAGCTGCTTCATGGTATCACTGCCTGGACATCTATTTTGTTTGTCCAGACAGCCTGCAGGGATCTTAAATTGACACTAGCCCCCTCATGCAAGCGCTTGCCCTAGATAACAGCCTGCTGAGTCACAAGCAAATGTAAGTCCCTGATATGACTTCCGCAATAGAACCTTGTGATAAATAGCCTCCTTGCCTCCCAGAGTCTGTACACCTTATGCGCCTCTTACATAAGACCCCCTTGGAGCTGTCCGAAACCCTGCTCATTTGGACTAATCCAGTCCTAGTCTGGGAAACCCAGAGTATTCCACTATAGACCCCAATAAAGGCTTGTGCTCCATGTTCTTTGTCTACTCTGCCTTGACTTCTTTGTATAGCTCCTTGAGGTATGCCATTTACTTCCTCCAGGAACTGTGAGTGATTAAAAAAACCCTTCTCTTTTCAATGTCTTTTGATGAACTGGAACTCATCACCAGTACCCTGTTCTCTACTTAACATATTAATTTAACAATGTCATAACAACAATAAATTATACAGTATCTATAAATCTCATGGAGTCAGGAGACCTAGGTGAGAGACCCAGCCTGCACATCTCTGACCTTGGACTCAACATTTACTAACTCTCTGATCTCAGAATGACGAGTCCTACCATCTTAGATAAAGCACCCTTCCCTTGCTTTACTCAAGCACTTCTTATTGTTTCATTTCATGTTCCTTCCCTTAATCACATGCTTTTACATCATCATTTTATCTTACTTATAGCACCATTCGGTACATAAAATCTTATTATTTTCTTGAGTGTTTACCATCTCTGATGCACATAAATGTAACATATTTTGCCATGTATAATGCAGTTTTTTGCCCAAATTTTGAGGAATAGTAAGGATGTGCATTATACATAGATAGTACTAATTTGGTATCTATATAAATGTTTTTGATTATTTTATTTATGCTTGTATATTAAAAGTATAACTCTAGAAAGCAATAACTATATCTGTATGCAAAGTAATACCCTGGAATACTATAATCAGTTTGTTGAAACTATTTGTATCTAAATACAAATAGATTTATAATTGAATTAAAAAATTAAAACAAAAGATTTTTTTCTGAAAGTTTGGGCCCAAGCCATGGGTGTGCATTATACACGGCAAATATGGTAAGTCTTTAAGTGAGGGCTTTGTCTAAATCACACTTTGTGTATACTAAATATGCAACAAAAATTTGTTGAATGGCTAATTAAAGTCAAAGAATATTTTTTTAATGCTGTGGACAAAAAAGGGGGTTTTATGGGAAGTAATGCCACAGGGTGATTTGATCATAAATTTCTGACTAGGCAGGTCATGGTGGGCAGTCACACCCCAGGCATAAAAATTCTTTCGTAAGAGTCTTAACTTTGCCTTCAGCAAGCCCTGTCTGTTGTTTCTGTATATCTAGGTTAACACACCTTTGAAATAAGCAAAATGACCTTTAAGAGAGAAAATAATTTTGTTAATCATCCTGCAATCTGATACCCATCTTGCTTTCTCACACCCTCAAGTAATCTTCCTCCTGTTCCCTCCTTAATCTCACAAGCACAAAAGAAACTGCAAAACTGTTGTTCTTGAGAGCATTTGAGATCTTCCTCCCTAGCATATATTATTAGTTTTGACTCAAATAAAGCCATATACATTCTCTATAGGTTTGGAGTTTTCTTCTATCAGCACATTTATTGGTGAGACTATCTTTTAAACTTCTAAATCAAAACTATTTGGAAGTATTTCCTCTTAGGAAAGTAGGTGTTATAGTGTTGACAAATGAGATGGTTAATTTTATCTGTCAACTTGACTGGGCTGAAGGATGCCCAGATGGCTGGTAAGACATTATTTCTGGGTGTGTCTGAGTGTGTTTATGTCTAGCTGTGTTTCTGAAAGGGATTATCATTTGCATTGGTAGACTGGGTAAGAAGATCACCCTCACCAAAGAGGTAGGCTTTATCCAATTCGTTGGGGACCTAAATAGCACTGAAAGACAGAGTAAGGGTGAATTTCTTCTGTTTTTTTAAGCTGGGACATCCATCTTCTCCTGCTCTCAAAGGTCACTGCTCCTGGGCCCTAGGCCTTCAGACTATGACTGGGACTTTACATCATTGGTTTCCCTGGTTCTCAGGCCTTTAGGTTTACATTGGAACCACCACTTTCCTGGACCTCCTACTTGCAGATGACAGATTATGGGTCTTCTCAGACTCTATAACCACATGAGCCAATCCCTCATAATAAATCTCTTTCTATATATTTACATAAATATCCCACTGGTTCTGTTTCTCTGGAGAACCCTGACTAATAGAAGCAACCTTGGACTAATGAGACAAAAAGAGAAGACATTTACTTTGATAAGCTGTAGTATAGCTGAGCCCCCCTAATTATTATGTTTTTTTAAAATCACAGGTTAAATTTTAGTTTTTCCCATGTTAGGAGCACGTACTTTATTGTTACCAGACTAAAGGGGCCCATTTGTGTTAGTTCATGAAAGTGCAATAAGATATGAATGAGAGTTTGTAGCAAAGAAAGTAAGGGCTTATTTTTAGGAAGTATAGAGGTAATGCTCAAATACCTGGTTCCCAGTGATTTCTAGGGGATCAGTTACATAGGGGAAAAGTCGTTAATCATCGTGACTAAGGGAGTTAGGGCCCTGGTCTCTACTGATTGGTCAGTGCTAGGGGAGGGGGTAGTAGCTCAGTGCATCTGGTCCTAATGTCAGCCATGACATCACTTTGTCTGGTATCACCACTTTTATTGGCCTGGAACTGAAACACAACTGAGGCCTAGATGTTATTTCTAGTTTGACCAAAACTCTTGTCTCTGTGGTCAACAGACTTGAGGCTTTGTTCTTAAGATTATTTGGTGCCAACCAGAACATCATTGTCCTGAGGACTTAAGGCTTAATGGAGCGGTCATGTAAGGGAGGAGGCAAGTGAGTCAGGGCACTAGGTGAGGCCGGACTGAAGTAAAAGGAAAGAAAGGAGAAAAGGTCATCTTAAAGAAGTGAAGTTTCTATGCAGCTTTGTCATGTGGGGAAACCGGATGAAAGCTAAAGAAATAGTCTGAGCTTTAAAATATCATACATATTTATAATTGTTGTTATTATTCTATGTAATTCCTAAGTCCAGACCTCCCCAGGTTTTAACTAGAAAAGGCAGTCTCATTTTTATTTACATCCAGATTATAGTGACATCAAGCTCAAGTAGAAAATTAGTACCCTTCATGACATTCCCTAGTTATTTCCCAGAGTGCTCAAGAAAGAGATTTGCTTCTATCTACCAGGAAATCTTTTAGCTGCCACAAAATTGTGGTGATGGTCATGGTTTTTCTTGCATCATCTATTAATTACCACTCACCTAGAGTCTCTAAGAAGCAGCCTGAGGAAGGCTCATTATCTTTGCGGAAAATTCAATGGTAAGCTTGCAGTAGATTTGATATGTTAGTGTCCCCTCCTCACAATTGAACCTCATTTACCATTATTCGTGCTTTTGCTTTATCTCCTTCCACATTGACTCTGGGCTTGATCATGGGTCTTGCTTTGGCCAAAAGGATATCAGAAAACACAATTCAAGTAGAAGATTAATAAGTGTTTGTACCGGAGTTGTATATTCTTGTTCTATTAGAATATTTTTCCTTGAAACCCAATTACCATAAAGAAAATGTTACTACCTTGAGCACATCATGCTGTAAGGAAGCCCAAACTAGCCACATACAGAGGAACCTGGGTAATTGTTGGAACCAAGGTTCCAAACACATCGCTCCTGTTGAACCATCCCTCACAGTTTGAGCCCTCCAACTGACGGCTGCATACATTGGGAAGCAGAGACAAGCCATCCCCACTGTGCCTGCCAGAATCCCTGACTCATTAAATAATAGGCAAACAAAACAATTTCTTTTTTAAGCCACTAAGTTTTGGCTGGTGGTTTGTTGGGCAGCAATAAACCGAAATGAAGCCATTATCTTCAGAGATTTACAGTAGTGCTGGGCCATTAACCAGCTCCAACCTTATGAGTTATTCTATTTTCTTGCCTTACTAGTTGTTTCAGAGTAGGGTGTATAACCCAATTTGTACCAATGAGAGAAGGTTTTGGTCTCAACTGTTTGAAAAACAAAAACAAAAACAAAACAATGCAGTCCTTCCACTTATCCTGGAACTAGGAAGATACATCCCTCGAGTTAATGTTGAGGACCACCACTTTGGAGAAGATCCAACCAGGGGTGATGCCCACACATAGGAGAGCAGAATTAAGAAACAGAAGGAGAAAGGTGGAAAAGAGACCAAGTCCTGATGACATTGTTTGAGCCCCAAGATCCAGTTCTGCCTGAAGTAAATTTTTACTTACAAAGGCCAATGATTTCTATTTTTGACTTCCAACTGAAGCTAAGGATGCATCTCAGTGAAGTTTAAGCAGCAATACCTAACTTCCCTCTACCCTAGACTGGCCATTGTGACACACAGACTAGGGGATTTTAGATGGAGATAACTGAAAAAGAGGACCAGCAGAGATTTTGATTTATTTTGGCATCTAACATGCCAATAAACACTCATATTCTATCACAATTGGCCCCTGCACCACTGTTAGTCTCTAAATCAATTCTTCATACTACAGTCAGAGTGAGCATTTCAAAATGCAAATCTGATCATGTCACTAGCTCTTCAGTGACTCCTCAAGACTTGTAGGACAAGTCTAAACACCTTAGCTTAACATATTTACAAGTCCCCTTTGTTCCAACTTCTGTTTATCTCACCAGCTGCCCACAGTTCTAGGTTCTCTTTCACCTGTCACCTGCCCTACCTTGTTTCCCTTTACTCAGACACATTCTCTTTGATTCTAAGTCTTTTGTTTTATTTTTTTATTCTTCTATTACAGTTGTCCCAATTTTCCCCTGTTGCTCTCCACTGTCCCATCCCTCCCACACTCCCACTGTCAGTCCCCACACTGTTTTCCATGTCCATGGGTCATTTATACTTGTTCTTTAGCTACACCCTCCCTTTCTTTCATCCCTTATCCTCCACCCCTTCTCTCCTCCCCACTGGTCCCTGTCAGTTTGTTCTAAGTCTCAATGCCACTACTTCCCTTAAACCCTCACAACTATGTTATATGTTCCCTGATCTATGCTCTCATCACAACACTTAGGCAATGGGAGATGCAACTGTAACATAGTATGTTGTCTCAGTAACTACACTATACAACCTTCTGGGCAGGGACCATAAATGTCTCATTTACAGAACCTAGGTGATACTCAGCCTATATTATTGACTAAATAAGTAAATGAACAAATGAATATATATCTGTATCACTTTGGGGCCAAATTTTCAAACATTTTAGACTGACTTGTATTGTGAGCTCTTCATGCTGATACTTTTATTTCTGGAGACCAGAAGAGATGAAGAGCAGGAGCCCATGTTCTCTTTTTGTAAATTTCTGTAGAGGAGAGAACTGACGTTTGTCTCCCCAGGAGACAGGGAGTAGTTTGGAATGAACGTTCAGGCTCACTTTCCTGTCTGGCTATTCTCCAAGGATGAGGAGTCATGAATATGAATGGTGAAAACTCTACTTCCTGTGGGCCACATTTCTCTAGGGAAGGCTCTACTCATGAATAAAAGTGTCTCTCTGTCCTGATCTCTTGGATTAAAGTGTACTCAGACCCAGAAGGTGCTCCTGTTTCCTAGTTCTCTCTTTTTCTCCCGATTCCCATGCATTAACCATTTTTATTTTTTGATGGTAGTGTAGACTGCCAATCTCTGGGTTGTTTTTTGTTGTTGTTGCTTTTTGCACGAGTCTGGGTAGATAAGTCAAATGGAACAAACTATCTTTGATACAGTGTGTAGTGGATTAAAAAGTGGCCCCCCAAATCTATGTCCAAGTCATGACCTCTAGAACAAGTGAATGTGACCTCATGTTGGAAAAGGGTTTTTATAAGAGAAAGGCAGGGGGGAATTTGAGGTAATACATGGGAGAGAAGGCCATGGAAATACAGGGGCAGAATTTAGAGTTTGCTTCCAGAAGCCATGGAACACTTGGAGCCACCAGAAGCTGAAAGAGGCAAGGGTCAGATCTCACCTGGCAACTTTTGAGAAACTGTGGCCCTCTCAACCCCTTGACTTTGAATTTCTGGTCTCCAGAACTATGAGAGAATAACTTTATGTTTAAGCCTTCAAGTTTGGAGGAGTTTTTTACAGTAGTTTTAGGAAACTAATGCACAGGTGAAGGTGGAAAAAACAACTCTCTCCTGTTTCAATCAGCAGTTATGAAAGAGCCCCATCCTGGGACATTATGAAGCTGGTACTCAGATCCTTATTTGGCAGTTTGTCTTTATGTACATCTCCTACTAGCTAGAACCCAGAAGAAAGAGGGGTGAGTGGTTGGACTGAGGAATCAATGCCAACTCTGAATTTCTAGAGAAAAATTATGGACAAGGACCTTAGAATTCTGGCTCTTCCATGAATCTCAGCCTTAGCTGGCATTTAAATAGCATGGAAAGGTTAGCTCCAGAAGAGAAGGTTACTCTGCTTATGCAGGTTCTGTCTTTTCCTTGAGACCTTCCAGTAACTCAGGTCCTATCTTTTCCACGGAAAATATCCCAGATTATTTTAATCTCAATAATGTTGACTCCCTTGAAAAATTTATGGCATTAATTAGCTGCATATCTCATTTGGTACTTAAAATCTATCATATACAACTTTTTAATTATTATGGCTTGGCTCCCAAGCAATACTGTGAGTCAATTGAGGGAAAAAATATCTAATTTTGTATCTTGAGTATCTAGCTCAATGCAAAAATACCATTAGGCATGTGCATAAAGAAATGTGCTAAGAATTATGCAGTTTAATTGTGTTGATAATGCATAGTCCAATGCCTAATACTAAGTAAATGATAAAAAGAAAAAAAAAACTTTGATTCTTAACCTTTGAATTTTACTATAATAGCATTTTTTTCTCTGCCCAATAAGATCTCCCTTTTTGCTAATGGACTCTGTCAACACTGACTACAACAGTGAGCATTTAATTAAAGTAGGAACATTTAGAATCTTTCCCTGGGATTGATATAAAGATATTGGGATAAAGATTTTCCTGTGCTAAATTTAAGCTGGTGGGTGCAATATTCACTGCCCCATGGAGAAGGTGTTTTTGTAGCAGGAAATTGTGGAGCCAACATACAAAAAGAAACAGAGTCAGACAGAAGTTATTAGGCGGATGGAAGTAAGAAAGACCTGACAGCGTTGTGATTCCAGGTTCCAGTTTTAGAACCTGAGGTTCTTGTTCCTGGAGCACTTTTTCTGGTTCCTTGAGTTACCTTAATTTACTTCCTGGTTGTATGTACCAATACATTTCCTTCAGTATGAACTTAATCTAGTTTTACGTGGGGTTCTGTCACTTACAGTTAAAAGAGCTTTAATATGACTTGGGAGCCTCAAAACTAACAATATTTTCACAGTCTCCTGAAGCTGTTTTAAGGATCCATGAAAATAACCTATATCTCTATGTGATGCACACACATACACATACTGATATAATTCATTTCCTAAAAGACATTTGGAGTTGCCTATGAGTCCTGTCTCAATTCTGATACATAACACTTAAAATTTGGTCTAAACAAACCAACAGTGAATTACAAAATGGAAAATTCAGGCAAGCATCAAAAATCTACAATATGAGAATTGTTTTTCTGACATTTTTCAAAAAGTAGATTATTCAAAAGATCAGTGGAATTGTAAAGAGAAACCAAAACATTTATCGTATAGCCATTACCTAAGAGTTTCATGACATCACTATAAAATGATGTGACAGGCCAAGGGTATGTAAAGTACAGCATGGGGAGTATAGTCAGTAATATTGGCATGACCATGTATGGTGTCAGATGCAGTTTAATTGTGTTGATAATGCATAGTCCAATGCCTAATACTAAGTAAATGATAAAAAGAAAAAAAAAAACAATGGTGATGACCACTCAGGAGATCATTTAATAAGTTACTGTGTGTATAATCACTATGTTGTATGCCTAAAATGAATATAATATTGTCAACTATAATTGAAAAATGAAAATATATTAAAAAACAAAAATACAAAATAGATAAATATAAAGCACACTGAGAGACAAAAAAGATGATGTGATATGAAATACTAGAAATAATGAAAAATAATAAAGTTTATTAATTAATATTGATGCAGATATCCTCCCAAATTCAGATGGTATTGACTGAATCCACTTCTTACCATTTATGATAACTTACACATAACTGAGTAGTTTATCAGCATTTGTCCTTCTGTTTAGGCTCCTTTATTTCTCACCTGATTGGTAAAAATTGAGAGTGACTGAGTGGTAGAGCAGGCGCACTAAAGCTATGCTGTTTACAGGGCTAAGTCTTGGGCATATATCATTTTTGTCCAGAATTCCTTTATGTGAGATACTGGCTCTGGGCTACTACACAGAGACTCATGGAGAATAACTAGTAATCAATCTTAAACATACTAGGCTACTCTACCAAATGGTATTAACTGATATAATTATCAGATGTACAAAGGTTTGTTCACTACATATTATAGTTATTACATTTATATATGTGCATGTATATATTTATATTTCAAATTGTCATTGAAAGTGTTTGACTGGCTGTGTTTTGACAAATCCGTCCAGGTGCCTATAGTGTTGCAGCAGGCACTATTTCAGGGGTGAGGTGGAGTAACCATGGTGTATATGACAATCAACTTTCCTGACACACACAGTTTATACCTTAGTGAGGAAGACTGTCAGTAAATGGAACCAAAACAAGCTCAAGGATGGCCAGGGTTGGAGCGTGCCTCTTTAATTAAAATAATCATAAAATACCCATTTGGGTTGAGAACCAAATGAGAATGAACCAATCAAGTTCAGGTTGTTGGGAGAGAGTGACGCAAGCGTCTAAAGCAGAGTGAAGAGCCAGAATAATGGTCCTCAGGAAGGAATGAACATGACATGTAAACAGTTTGGATTCCTCTAGGTCGAAGGAAGGCCCTGGGAAGTTTAAGCAAGTGAATGACATAATCTGATTTACATTTTTTCAAAGATCTCGTTGATGGTTGGGTAAAGCCACTCTGAGCCTAAGGCTGTTTCATTCTTTCAACTAAAGAAGTTTTCCTCTTTCCATTAAATACCTGGAATAGATAAATCTTCCTCTGCAGTATTATTTTGAACTATTGATTTTACCGGTATAAACGTCCTCTGTAAAGAAAATAAAATCTAGGATCCATTGTCACATCCCTTTATAGACAAACAATCAGCACAGTGAATTGTGACCAAAAACGATCAACCTAAAATATTCCCCTGTGTTCCCTCCAAAACTCTATGAGCCCAGACAGGCTGGGCACACACTGATGAGGCTGGAATGGAGTCCTGTGAATAGAGTAGCCAGCTGTGATTTGAGTGGTGGGGGCAGCGCCAGCTTGCTCTTGGCCTCTTCAGTCTGGAGAGTCACATCACTTGGGCCAAGCAATTGTCCTCCATGCATGGTTTGCTACTAATTGTGCAACGGGAGAGGACAAGAGCACCTGGTGCCTGCTTGCAGTGCAGGCTAGAGAATACAAGATATATAAACACTCCTCCTAACATCGGTGATGGCACATGTGGGGTGAGCACCAGTTCTTTAACCTCTGTGGACTCCACCAGCCAGATGTTCTCATTTCAAACACTCTTCTTAGAATTTCATCAGGACTGATACTGTACAAAAGACCCTTCTAGATGAGAAGAATACATTTTATCCACCAGAGCCAGACAAGAGCCTTAGGTACTTTATTGCTCCCTGTGAGTTTACTCACTTGACAGAGAGAGACAAATATGGAGATATAAATACTGTTCAGTCGTAATTAGGTGAAAAGTATTTTTTTTAATTTTTTTCTGAAGAGTCCTCAATAGCACCCTTCTTCCTGCTTAGGTTTAAAATAATTAAAAATGAAACAATGAAATGGCAAGTGGAGGAAAGCACAGCATCATAAAATTAATCCATGTTCACAGTGCAGCCCATTATAAGAACTCAGATTCAGAGAACATGGCATGTCTGAGTGTTTTACAACACTGCTCATGGGAAAGGTCCAGACCTGGAAGAGCAGCAGAAAGCACATGCTGGGGTACCAGCACACTCCTAAGAAGAAGTATGAGCCTAGGTCACCCCTGCTAGGTTTATTTCTCAGATAAGTCCAACCTTCTGGGGCAAGTGAGCCATGATGCAGAGGCCAAGTGTTACACAAATTTGGATCCCTCTACAGAAAGGAATTATTAGGAGTTAGGAGAAAGAGTTCCTCCTTAACATTGGGTATTAGCTGTTTGACTGGTTTTTACTTTTAAATAGCTAAATGAATGAGTAAGAAGAATGTTGTAGATTAAAATAGATAAACAACAAAAGGGAAAAAGAAAGTAGACATTTGTGAAGAGAAAAAATAAACAGTACACAGTACAGATTTGGGGAGCAGTTAAATGGAAGGGTCAGGAAATTATGGAATCTTTTTTAGAGCAACATCTGACACTAAGTAATTTGGTTTTCTTGGGCAACATAATGCACATATGAATGTAACATCCAGTCATTGCATTCTAGCAATTGACTGGAATCTGAATGCATTAAGAAGAGGAATCAAATGAGGGAAAGTATGAGTTTTGTTTGTTGTCCTAACTTTTTTGAATGTTCACGTGAGGTCATGTTTATTGATTTGAGAGGGTGAGAGAGAGAAAGAAAAACATTGATATGAGTCAGAAACATCGATTGGTTGCCTCCTGTATGCACCCCAGTGCCCTGACCAGGAACCAAACCCACAACCTTTTGGTGTACAGAGTGACTCTCTAACCAACTGAACCACATGTCTAGGGCATGTTGCTCTAAATCTGACTTTTGACTTTTTAAAAAAATATTTTCTTTATTTATTTTAGAAAGAGAAGAAGAGAGGGAGAAAGAGGGAGAGAAAGATCGGTGTAAGAGAGAAACATCAATCGGTAGCTTCTCAGCACGCCCCAACCTGGGACCAGACCCACAACCCAGGCAAGGCCCTGACCAGGAGTCCAACTGGCCACCTTTTGCTTTGCAGGACACTCAGTCAACTGAGCCACTCGGGGCAACTTTTGACTTTTGGCATAAGTTTATTTGGGGAAGATATTGTTTCATCTTGGCTAGCCATGAATGATTATAGCCACCAAATAGAGAGGTTCACCAGAATTTTAATCCCCAAGTGATTATTTTGATGTAGAAAGACTGGCGGTGTCTGTATTAAACTTAATATGTGAATCTGTAGAGACTTTACCATCTCTGGGTTTCGTAGTTCTTCCTGGGCCTGTGGGAAGGATTCTGAATGTTCTCCTCATTTTTTCTACTATTTTCAGAATTTGTTAAAAGGAATAAACAGCTGGAATTATTTTGACTGCATACTTGCTTGTAGTTGATGTGGGTGAGGCTTTTAGATGCCCAGCATACAATTCACTTGATTATGCCTTGGAATTTTTTTCCTTAAATGGAAACAGTCTGGGTTGGATTGTAATTATTGGTACCTGTCAGCTGTGGTCTTCCCACAGAAGACCCTTGTTCTAGCCATGTCTGGCACATGCCCTAATCTTAGCTAAGCGGAATATGGTTGACGTGTTCCCTCTGTCCCCTCTAAGTGCCTATGAGTTTAGACAGGCTGGACACACACTCCTTAGTTAGTGACCCAGGAAGATGGTAGTATTTGGAGAACAGGTTCATTTCAACACAGGAATAAGATAAGTACTTAGAATGGAAGGAGAGACAATTATGCAGGTGGCCACAGTGGGGCCATTAGACCAGCTTTTCTTGCCCGTAAGGTAGTTAGTTGCATTTCCTTTCTTCTGGTTTTAAACACCTGGAATTCTTATTTTCCACTGTCCCCAAGCCTGATCCCTCAGCACCCATTCGATTTGCTGATGAGTGTCTGCTGCTTGCTATTACCCCAAAAGTCCTTGAAACAAACTGACCCTTGCTTGAAATAGCCAGAATGAGTGTCAAATTTTGCTTGTAGGTAAGAACTCCCTCTGAAGGAAATTCAAAAGTAAACATCTTTGATAAAAAAAAAAATGTTTTATACATGAACCTATCAATTCATTTAATATTTATTGAATACCTGCTATTTTCTAGGCCCTGATGCATAATGAAGAAAATGAAGATGAAAAGTAAATAAAAAAGTAAAATATAGGTTAGTCTATACTTTTTGGAGCTTAGAGTAGAGTTGGGAGAAAGTCATTAAACATCTGTGAATAAACACAAAACTACAACTATAATAAATGGTATGAAGAACAAATACATGATGCTGTAAGAAATTACATGGGAAGAAATTAATTTAGTAAGGGAGATCAGAGAAGACTGCTTTCTTGGTAATGAAGGCACAATAAGCATTAACTAGATGAAGGAGGGGAAGAAAAGGGTAGATTCCTCTTGGAGAAAAGAAAGAACCTAGGGCCTTTGAGGTCAGGTATTTAAAAAAACCCACATATCAAAATGTAAAATTTAAACCTGTGTGCAGAAAACATATAAAACCATTAATTCCATTATTAACCTAATACTGATGGGTTAATCAGATTGGTTCTTCTATTTGTCAAGAATGGAGCCGTAGCCAGATATATTTGGAAATGTGTATTGGAGAATGTGAGACCAGTGGGGGTGCTACCTGCATGGGCAGTCAAGGCTGGAAAGCAGCCGTCATTGGACTAAGGCTGCCTCAGAGGCAGGTGAAGCATTAAACTCTAGAAAAAAGAAGGGCATTGAGAAGAGCTGAGATGGTGTTGCCAAAATAAGGATAGGGGGTGCTGAAAATGCTTTTGCATAATTTTGCCCAGGATTGGTAACTAGAAAAATATCACAAGGCTATCTCAGAGCTGAAAGCATTCCCCAAACTATTTACTTTCAGTCAAATATTAAACATTATGGATGTCCAGTGTGACAAAATAATTTCTGCAGCTTTTGGATTGCCTAAGGTGATAACCAGATGAAGCAGAATAGAACCCAGCCAGAACTGAGGCAATAGTTAGAACAATTGTAATAATTTGTCACCTTTATGTAATACCACTCAGTTTACAGAGCACTGTAACAACTTTGTTTTATTTAATCCTCAAATATCCCTCTGATGGTGAAATTAAAAAATACATTATTTTTCTCCTTTAGTACACAGAAGAGAAAATTGAGGCTCAATGAGGTTACAAGGCTTGTCCATACTTCCAGAATTAGTAACTGGTGGTACAAGACAGGAACTCAGGTCACCTGATTCATAGTCCAGAGTTTGTTCCAAAACTCAGCCCACAGATTCAGTCCAGCTTACCTTTCCCCAGGGACCTCCATGCTTGAGAATTCAGCAAAAGAGATTTTATCAGTTTAGCTGGTATACACTAACCAGTGTGGTGTAACCCCCCACTAGCAAGGAATTTGAGATGTTTAGTCTAAGCAGAGAAAAACTCATTCCATTTAACAATGACAGAGGAAAAAGGAAAGTTACAAATGTTTAAGTCAAAAGGAAAATGGGTTTACTGGCCCTGTTTGCATCACTCTTCTGAAGGGTGTGCTCAATCTTGTAAATTAGTTTAATTAGAGAGATGATAAAGGGAGAGGTCGAGACTCTGAGTTTCCTTGATGTTCACACCTTTAACAAGGACCAGTTTGTGAGATATTTGGAAGACGCTAAAGTAAAATGTAAAGTATTGCATATGAAGAAGCAGCTTAACAAACAGCGTTTTCTGTGTGAACCAACACTGTACATTAGAATTAGGAAGTCTTTAAAATTGTCGTTCTCTGGTGGCCACATTCTGATTGACATTGAAAGCAACTAAGCACAAAAAATATTAAAAAGTGGAAGTGGGGGAAAGGAGATCAAGACATTATAGATTTATTCAAGAAAGTTCTTGCATCCTTTTTCAAACTGGTTCAAGGAAATTGGTGTCTTTCACAGAAATTGATATTTTATACCACCCTTATTTTCCATTGTTGAAGTCCAATGAGTTCAATGGACTCCCTTTACAGGGTGGCAATGAAGCAAACTTTCAGAAGAGTTTCACAAACTTTGATCAGTTTGAATTGAGTTCAAAATTTTGCTGCTGACATTGATGGGGATAATCCTCTGGATGTACCTCAACCATTGAGCAAGATGCTGTATCTTTGCAGATAAGTTTTAAGAGGAAATGATTGAAAGGAAAGCAAACCATGCTTTAATAAGCCATAATGTCTTGGAATTATAAGGGACCAAATATGAAGCCCAGGACTCCTGAATTTCTGGCTCAAATTGAGATGTTTCTCCATTTGAAATAGGCCCCAGAATTCTTGAGAATAATTTAATTTATCAAATACTAATACACACGTTGACTGATGAAAGTTTATCCATTGTAACAACTAGTCTCAAACTATATAAATTTTCTAAATAAAAATGTTAAAACCTCTTTTGAAATATTTTGAATTTTGATTAAAGATATAATTCATGAAAAATTAGGGGGTTCCACAAATATGCATTTTCCCCTCAAATGAGGGCACCTATGCCTTTATTGTTGATAGTTTATAAAACAAAAAGGGAGATGCTATTGTAGCCATCTGTTTGTCTTTCTAAAAAATAAGAAATAAACAAGGGCCACAATGTCATACTTTTTGAATATTCATTAATTCAGCAAATATTTATCAGGCACCTATCTCCCCTATGCCAACTATTGCTCAAGGAGCCAAAGATGCAGCAAAATAGGTAAAACACCTGACCTCCTGGAAATTACAATAAACACCACACGTAAGTACAATTTCTACTGTGTTAGATAGTGATGTGTTCTAAGGAAAGAAAATAAAACAGTAAAAGTCTTCTGCAATTTTTAGAATAGTTTCTCTAGGGATGACTTCACTGAGAGGAAAAGAATTCATCTGGGTATCTGGCAGAAAGAGTATTCTGATCTGAGGGAATGCCAAGTGAAAAAGTTCTGTAGTGGGAGCATGACTGGCACATTACAAGAATAGCAAGATCAGTGTGACCAGAGAGAAACAAACAATGAGGACTGGGTGGAGGAGAGAGGTGGGTAGGAGGCAAAGATGCTTAGTACCCGCTGGGATGGGGGAGGAGGGAGAGGCCTTGTATGGCTTTAGGTCAACATAGGGAATTTGACTTTTACTCTCAGTGAGATTAGATCTTTAGTAAAATATTTATAACAAAATGCAGATATGTTTTTGTAATTTCAGAACTTGATCCCGATACAAAACATTTTAAACTCTAGTTTTCTGAATATATTTTGTTGGGGACATTTAGCTTTATACAAAACTTCTCTATTGGAATTTGTTTTTGCTTTATAAAAGTCAGTTTTTAAATGTTTTAAATGCTCTGGGAAAAGAAAATTTCCATGTAAAAGATTGCTAAGGTAAATTATAAATGAATTGCCCTTTAACTTAATGGTTTTGTAAGTTCAGAATCTTCACATCAATTTTTCCTAAAGTTAAATGAATGTATAATTTTTATTGAGGTCTTAGGATATATTCAAAGAAACTTTGAAGGTAATTTACATATACATGTTGATATGTTTTTATTAGGTTAATTTACATTTATCAACATGTTCTACACAGAATTAAGTAATGAAAATCACATAATCTTAAAATTCCATTCTCCCTTTCATGTCCTTATTAGGTCCTGGAAATAAGAGTTGGATGCAAACATTTCAAAGTCTCTTCCAATTCTCCAACTTCTAGAGGTTATATTGGAAATTGATAGACATTAAATCTTAAACATAAAAAGCCATAGAGTTGTAGAGGGACCATCTTTGTAGCTAAGGAACTAGAAACTAGAAAAGTTAAATGACTTACTGAATTACTAACTTTATTGGGATGAGCACCCAGGTGCCTCTGCATGTATTTCACCATATTTCCAACGAGCTCTCTGCTTTTGCATGATTTCCTTATAAAGGACTTCCATGGGTGGGTAACTAAGGAGCCTGCTGTTCCCTGACGTGATCATGCTGTTCCCTGACAAATGGTTGTCTCTTCATTACCTAGCCCTTCTATTCTTGCTTGGGTGTCCACTCTCATTCTAGTCCCTTCTCTTCAGTATCCCCCACAATTCTAATCCATTCTAGATAATGTTGGTTTTCATCCTAGTACCTTGGAGAGACTTTCCTACATTTTCTCAGTTCTGGTCCTATTACTTTTCATGAAGTTCAATCTCTTTTCCATGTACACAAGAAAAAGGACATGGGCCTCATTTTTGCCTCTCTGAAATTTCATCTTGGTGATTTTATGAGACCCTGGATACCTTTGTGTTCTGCTGTCCTGCTGTCTTTTGTTTAGAATGTCAGAAAAGTTGGGCTTCATGTGTTGAGTCTAATGGGGGTAACAGAAGATCAGGAGGTCAGGTTGATGCCAGCACTACCAATTTTTTCCTGTCTTCAGAGTTCTGGCTTCATGCAGCAGACAGAAGGTGAACCTGGTTTGATTCCAGCTGTTGAAAGCCAGCAGATTTACTAGACATGTGCAATCATTTTAATGCTATTAAAATTGGCAGGAAGGACTTTGCTATTACAAGCATTTTGAATATTAGATCTTGTCTTTTATATATTACCATTTGCTAACAACATGTGAAATAAAATCCTAAGTAACCAGAGAGATTTTTAGAGCGAGCAAATTCTATTAATTTAAAAAGTGATAAGTACCACCTAAAATGACTGTCTATAAAGCTTTCCAATTGCACATTGTCTTGAAAAACTGCATCTTTTGAAACCCATCTTCTCTTTTTGCCTTCCTCCCCATTTGTTCTATTTGAAAAAAAAAAGAAAGAAAGAAAGTTAAGTATCTTAAAATGCTCGAAAGTCTTCTGTGAGTTTAGGGCCTGAACTTCAGCTGATAATAGACCAGAACCCCTAGTCACCTAACCAGGTAGACCCTTAGTGACAAGACAACCATTTGCTACATACCATGAGTTGGGGGTCAATGGACATTTGGGACCGAGCGCTATTCTTTCAATAATGTTTTGAAGAGCTGGACCATGAATTCAGGCCAGCTGTGAGATGACCCTGATGTACATCTCAGCCTTTTTCTAATCCAATAGACCCCATTTAGACCCTGCTTAAAATCGTGGGACATTATAAAGTGAGCTCATCTCATTGGGAGGTCAAGCACAAGGCCAGTGTACTTTTCAGTGCCATCTGTCATGGAGGTACTTGCTTCCGCCAGCAGTGACCCATCTCATTTCAGTTTGGATTCCTCCATAGCTAGACATTTACCACATCGAATAAATTAAACTTTGCAGTATGTCTCGTCTCTGTCCCCTCCTTTCTATTCTTTTGCCTGATCTAGATCAGACCTTTATTTCCCTGAGGCAGATGATTAAAATAGCTTTCAAACTGTATCCCTTATTATCTCTCCCTTGTTTCTAATCCATTTTACTAATTAATGTCAAATTGATCTTTCAAAACTCAAATCTATTCTTTTATTCCCTGCTCAATAATTTTAAATGATGCCTAATAGCCCAGGCTTTAATGAATGTTTCTTAGGCAGGTATTTGGGTAGGGAATGAAGCATTGTGGAAATTCCATGAGTATTGACATCGAAGAGACTTGGGTTCAAATCCCAGCTCAGCCTACTTCTAGCTGGGTAATTTTGGAAAAGTTATTTCATATTTCTAAAACCCAGTTTCTTCAACTATGAGGTGAAAGTGATGACAACTATTTCCTGGGACAGGTGCAAAGATTAAATGAGATACTAGTTATTAGGTAACATCTACTTGAAAAGAAGTAACTATCTGTATTGTGGGCCTTCTATAGTGTAACTCTAAACTTATTCCCTACTAATTTTCTATCAAAATCCTATATTCTAGTAGAACCTAGTGTGTGTTGTATGTCTTTTATACCATATTTCATTGTAGTCTTCTTAAGAGTAAAGATAACCTTATAGTATTCAGAGTGCTTTGTATATATTAGGTACTCAATAAACATCTGTTGAATTTGGAATTCTCAAATTGACTTTACCACCCAAAAGAGCTATTTCTCTCTTGTAAAATTTTAAACTTTCTTTCTGAGTCTAATTTAACTTACCAGGCCTGGGCAGGGTGAGTCCTTTCCCTGCATCTGATCCTCCACGATTCAACAGATTTTCAAGGTTCTAAATGGACGTGGAGTTTTCTATTACACTTGAGTCCTTTGGCCCAGACTTTTATAGCTTGAAGTACATATGGAGATCGGGCTCTCTTTGAGGTTACTTGCAATGTTCTTTTAATGCTCAGCAAGATAAGAGAGCAGTGGAAGAACTTCCCTTAAATTAGTTTGATAACTGGGCAAAGGGACAACAGCTCCTTAGAGCAGGTCCGTTGGCCACTTCCACGAATGGCAGGCGAGTGCCGACTGGGAGGGATACTGCGAATGTGCTAGGAGGAAAGTGAGTCACTGGAAAGATGTTCGTGAAGTTTTATTTAATCAAACATTTGTTACTTTTCAGTGCAGTGGGAGACAGAGGGCGCTTGAATTCTGAGCACAGTGTCACTCTGGCTTTCTGTATCCAGTGACTGAGCCATAAGAGGGGAGGTTGCGATCGATTAACTCAGGGACCCTCTGCAAATAACAATCTATTGTCTTTCATTCTGCTTGTGCAAACAGTGAGCTTTAGAGAAATAAAAATAGCTATAGCCGCTTCACACATTTCGGGTGTCTGTATGTATATGCATGTGTGTATATATATACATGAGAGAGAGTGTGTGTGTACATGTATGAGTGTGTATATATACATGAGAATGTGTGTGTACATGTATGTGTGTGTATATATATACATGAGAGTGTGTGTGTGTACGTGTGTGTGTGTGTATATATACATGAGAGTGTGTGTGTGTGTGTGTACCTGTACACACGCATTCTCATGTATTCCTTCCTATAATCCCAAAAGGTAGGTGTTTGAAAACTAAATCTCAAGGAGGTTAAGTAACTTGACCAAGTTTGCACAGCTAATAAGGAATCAAACAACAGGGTTGTAAACTGAATTCAAACTCCGCCTACCTGAAGCCAAAGCCTATGCTTTTGCAACTACGCTGCACTCTGTTCAGCCTCCCCAGGCGGGTCCCAGAATGGTTTTGTTACAGCTAGTCACAAAGTTCACCCGCCCAGTATAAGTGGGCATATCCGTTTGATTCAGATGTCTGATGAAGAGTTCTGAGGCAGCTTCCAACTGGAAGCTGCCAAAATGGAAACACTATTGCAAGGTTAAGCTGCTTCCTTTAGGTGGATGGCAAAATTGAAGGGTATCCTCTTGCTGGGCCCAAGATCATCCCTTTGGAAATCACAGAGAACAGAACACATTTATGAGACTTTGGGAAGAACTAGATCTAAGACAGAGTTCCCCAACCTTTTTTGGCACCAAGGACTGCTTTTGTTGAAAACAGTTTTTCCACAGATCACGGCTAGGGGATGGCTTCCTGACCTGCCACCAGATGCAGCTTAATTGTCACTTGCCACTCACTAATAGGGTTTTGATATAAGTCTGCAAGAAATTGATTTATTATGATCTCTGTGCAGTCAAACCTGTCTGCTAATGATAATGTGTATTTGCAGCCACTTCCCAGCCGTCACCGCCTCAGCTCCACCTGAGATCATCAGGCATTAGATTCTCATGAGGAGCGCCCAGCCTAGATCCCTCACAAGCACGGTTCACAGCAGGTTCCTGCTCCTATGAGAATCTAATGCGGCCCCCCCACCTACCACCCCACCACAGACCTGGCAGAAGGTGGACCTCAGGTGGTACTCAGGGAGTGGCTGTAAATACAGAAGAAGTTTCACCTCCCTTGCCTACTGACCGCTCACCTCCTGCCGTGTGGCCCAGTTCCTAACAGGGCGTGGACGGGTCCCAGGGGTTGGAGACCCCTGATTTAAGGGACAGAGTGGCTGAATATAAGAACCTTCAATGAGGAGATGGTAGCCGACCCTTTACCTGTGACTTGAATTTCAGTTTCTTTAATGTATAAAATAGAGCAAGAGAATCTCTGCCCCTAGCTTCCCAGGAATGCAGGGATTATTCTGAGCCAATTAATGCAAACATACTTTCTAAATTGTAAGATCCTGTGCAACAATCAGGAACTTTTCACCTCTTGACACTCTGCAGTTGGTGTGGTGATATCTCATACAGAGTGAAATTAAGAGAACATACGTGAGATTCATTTCCATGTTCAGTTGAATCCAAGGTTATTTTGGTTGGTTGTTTACCTAAACCTCCCCTTCATCTCCAGGAATAGAATGTCCTTTGAAACCACTGTAAGGGTGTGTTCCATTCCTCAGCCCTTCTAATTGCCTACAGGAGCCTGTGTCAAACACTCTCAGCCAGAGGATACTTACTTCCTTGACGCCATTGTCAAGTGGAGTAGGAAAAAAAATCAGGGAGACTGTGATGGACCACAGGCTAGTCTCTGCAATATACATCTCAGATCTATTCTTATTTCTGTAAACCTCTGTGCTATTCATTTGTTTAACACATTCATATAGTGCCTACGATGTGTCTGGCATTGATCTAAGAAGTATACAAATACTAACTCCTTTATTCCTCACCTCTGCCCTGTGGTGATAATACCATCCCTGTTTTACACAAAAAGAAAGTAAGCCCCAGAGGTTAATGTCTGAGCTAATAAGGGGAGAGTCAAGGTTCTAATAGGTTTTACCTATAAAAATTTATTACATTGATTTAAAATGGAAAACGTTTTCAGGGGCTCCTTGCTTCCTTTGTCAATTCTAAATATGCCCGCTTGGGTTTCTGGTCCTGCATTTTTAGACCCATTTGCTCTTATTTCCCACTTACTGTTTGATTTCCTGCCATGTTCTTCCTTCATAATAATTCTAGTCTCTTTTTTTTTCTGATGACTATTCCATACCTAGTTCCACATCCTTGCTTTTTATTAGATTCCCCTCCCACCCCCGGCTTGGAATGCTTTTCTAGCCTCTTTTTCTAGTTAAAACTTATTCAGCTTGAATTCCATTTTAAGTTTCATTCATGAAAATTTTACTCATAGTTCCAGACTTTCCTGGTTTCAGTCTGCTTAAAATTTCTTCAGCACTTCTTTGTACCTGTGCAATGAATAGCACAATTTTTTTTTTTTACATGTTAACCTTGCCTCCTCATCTATGTTCAATACTATTAACTTAGGCTATGATATATACTTTAAAAAAGTTGCTTGCCTTCACTAACAAAGTGCTGGGAATATGCTAAATGCTCAGCAAATACGTAACTAATTTATAATTATTTGAATGTTTCTGGCAGAAGTGCTTGCTAATCTCATTTATTAAACTCATCATCTCATTGGGTTTGTTGTTTGTTTGATGGCAAACAGGTTTCATCTGTATGGCCACTCCAGTGGGTTAGTCATCGCCACCAAGAAAGCTATGTTGAAATATTTTCAAAGAGTTATAGCTTGTACTCTCTCATCAATCACAGAATTTCTTTCTGCTGTCAGGTCTGTGGTTCGGGAATGTGGGGGCAAGCCAATCTTCAGTTTGCTAACCCCAGTTTGGTAATAGGGTTACCAAACTAATCTGCTTATGAGGGATGAGGGTTGGGTTTCAGCCTAAGCACACTTTGATATACGTTGTGGATGCGTCTGATCAGTGGAACAAAGGTTAGAGCAAGTCAGGTGGTTGGCGATCAATGATTTATTAAGATGATACCATGGAAAAAAGCATTTTACTTTTTATTTACTTATTAATTTTAGGTTATATATGTATCATGAAATCTTCTTCTACAGTGTCCATAAGAAA
The DNA here is from genome assembly GCA_004024845.1 of Tonatia bakeri. Lineage (NCBI taxonomy): Eukaryota > Metazoa > Chordata > Mammalia > Chiroptera > Phyllostomidae > Tonatia > Tonatia bakeri. Next base: position 94,221 of record PVIA01005576.1, read on the forward strand.
TTACTACTTATGGCTCTAAGATATTTACTTCAGTACCCATCACTTTCATATCTAGAGATTTGCCCTGATATCATTCCAGAGACATACTCAACACCAATATATTATACAAACAAAAATTTCAAACACGCAATTACCTTTTATGTTATCCTAAATTTGAGGCCTATAAAAAAGAAAGAAATCCAATTGCCAGAGAAAACAAAACAAAACATGACAATTCCCATCCCAATGATGTGTCGAGGCAAATGCCGCCCAAATTATGTGTTGCTAAGATTTGTTCCTTGAAAGGTCATTTGCCTACAGTTTAGAGCAGAATCTGGACTATTGTGGGATGATGGGGATATTTTATTTGAGGAGATTATGAATGGGTTAATAATTATAAACTATTTTATTATAAAAATCTGATGTTTTTTTAATTAATCAATTTTTTCCTTTCTGATATTTATTGCTCGTGTGTTTACTTTTGCTGACTTAAGTTTAAAACTCAACAAAAACACAATACAAAGACATTAAGGAGATTGGCTTGGGAATGTCTAATAAGCACTCCTCCTTTTCTCCTGGCATCCCAGTTTTTGCTCTGAGGTCACAAAAAATTGTTCAGCCAGAGCAGAAGGAATTAAGCAGCCTAATTGCTTCTTGGGTATTGGGTAACTCCCTGTTCTTGGTGGGTAGAAAGTCTTTGTTCACACCTCCACTGTCACTGTCTTCTCAAACGAAGATATAAGAAAAACCATCAGTGCCCCTGGTTTGATCTGTGTTGGAAATCCAGTTTAACACATGCGGATATGTTTCTGAGATAGCTGCAATCCAAGAAGACTGCAGAAGTTTGCAAGATGAAGCTCTTACGACCTGGCTTGGCATAGTGCCAGGGCTTTCCAACCTGCGACCCAGGATGGCTATGAATACAGCCCGCTACAAAATCATAAACTTACTTAAACATTATGAGATTTTTTTGTGATCACATGTCACAGTGTATTTAATGTATGGCCCAAGACAATTCTTCTTCCAGTGTGGGCCAGAGATGCCAAAAGATTAGATACCCTGTAAGAGGAACGTTTCCACTTAGGGTTCGGACAAAGGCACAACTTATCTACCTTTTTCATGACCCAAGATATCTGTGGAATGAATGAATAGTATATAAATAGTATACTGTGAATAGTATTATAGTCTGAAGAGTATTAATAATATCATATACATATATGCACATATATATAAAATCTCCATTATGAAAATAATCAATGTAGATCTTGGTTGAGCACCAGAATCATGACCCATTGGTTAGCTTTGCTTACCTAAATTTAAAAGTTTTTATTATCTTTAAATATTAGGATTTTGAAAATAAGATACTTTATATAAATGAGTTCAGAAAATGAGTTCAGAAAATCTTTTACTGAATTTAAAAAATAGAGCATTTGATATAAGCTTTTATGCAATTCATTATAATTAGAATAATATGTGTGACTTCAAATTAATCACAGATCCTTCTGCACTCAGGAACTGTTGGACTCCCCAGGAACAGGTTTTCAGTATCAGTCCGGCCACTTTGTTCCATGATTACTCTATATTTCTAGTCTTCTTATGAAGGGTTCATACCTCTAGATATTGATTTGGAAGTACCTAGAGGACTCTTCTGTTCCACTTCACATACACCACTTCCTGCCTTAATCACTGTCACCGCCTTCCGCTGCTTTCTGTCTCTGTGCACAAACACACGCAGACATTGCATTAATTTGCTAAAAGAGTGTCACTTCTCTTTTCCTAATGAAAAACCAACACAAAAAACCTACGACATGTCCATGCATTTCCTGCTGCTTGTTCAGGGCCCTGGGCTCATTTGCATTCTCCTCTCTCCTAAAACAGGCTAACCTGAGCTCTCTTGCTTCTCAGCACTGTTCTTTCTCTTTGTCTTTCCGCTTTTCAGGACAGGACTGAGCAGCCCGGTCCTCTAACACAGTGGTTCTCAGTGTACTGCTATTATTTATGAGCTATTTGCACTGTAATTACTAATGGATAAAATACCAAGAATTGTAAATATTCCCTTTTAAAAATACAAATGAGAGTAGTCTAAAACAGAATGTGGAATTGGAGGACTGCATTTCTTATCACAGAATTTGTAGTTCACCAATACAGTCCTTACTGGAGTCATTTCTAAGTGGTGCAGAGAAATCAGAATTATGCAACTTCAGTTGGAAACAATGTGGATATGATGTTTTACAGGTTTAGGAAGAAGAAAATAGCTTTTTTAATTTGAAGTATATTTTATTGACTATGCTATTAGAGTTTTCCCAATTTCTACCCCTTTCTCCCCACTCTGCCCTGCACCCCCTAACCCTCCAGCATTCCCCCACTCCTTAGTTCATGTCCATGGGTTGTACATATAAGTTCTTTGAGTTCTCTGTTTTCTATACCACTTTTTACCTCTTCTCTGAACTATTTTATGCTGAACTATTATATAACTGAACTTTATTATGTAAAAGTGATGCTTTATTTTATGTGTATATAGTTGACTACTTACTTTATCTTTTTGTTTTTAAACATATTTTATTGATTTTGCTATTACAGTCGTCCTATTATTTTCTCCACTTGATTTCCCTCTGCTCTGCACTCCCTCCCACCATTTCCCCCCCTTGTTTCATGTCCATGGGTTGTACTTATAAGTTCTTTGGCTTTTCCATTTCTTATACTATTCTTAACTTCCTCCTGTCTATTTTGTACCTACCATTTATACTTCTTATTCTCTGTAGCTTTCCCTTAATCTCCCCCCACCCCTCCCCCTGATAACCCTTCAAGTGATCTCTATTTCTTTGAATTGGTTCTTGTTCTAGTTGTTGGCTTAGTTCATTTTTGTTTTTGTTTTTTTAGGTTCGCTTATTGATAGTTGTGAGTTTGTTGTCATTTTACTGTTCATATTTTTTATCTTCCTATTTTTCTTAGATAAGTCCCTTTAACATTTCCTATAATAAGGGCTTGGTGATGATGAACTCTTTTAACTTGATCTTATCTGGGAAGCACTTTGTCTACCCTTCCATTCTAAATGATAGCTTTGCTGGATATAAGTCCTTGCTTTTCATGACTTCAAATACTTCTTTCTAGCCCCTCCTTGCCTGAAAGGTTTCTTTTGATAAATGAGCTGATAGTCTTAAGTGAACTCCTTTGTAGGTAACTGTTTCCTTTCCTCTTGCTGCTTTTAAGATTCCTTATCTTTAATCTTGTGTAATGTAATTATGATGTGCTTTGGTGTGTGCTTCCTTGGGTACAACTTCTTTGGGACTCTCTGAGCTTCCTGGACTTCCTTTAGCAATTGTATCATACTTTATATGCTATGAGTGTAATCGTAAGTAACCTCATGTGTGATAATGTAGTTTAATTTATGTCTCCAAAAAATAATAGACCTCTGGTCAAGATAGCAACATAGGCAGCCATGGCTCACCTCTTTGCACAAAATTATAACTAAAGTATAGAATAACCATTACTGAAAACTATTAGAAATCAAGTTGAACAGAAGTCTGACAACTATGGAATTAAAGAAACTGCATCTATCCAGACTGGTACGAAGGGCACAGATACTGAACTGGCTGGTCCCGGACCCACATGTGGTGGAGAAAAATTTTGGAGGGACATCTTCTTGGGAGCAAGGAGTCCCAACCCCACAGTAGACCCCCTAGCCCAGGGTTCCAGTGCCAGGAAGATAAGTCCCCACAACTTCTAATTGCAAAAACCAGCAGGGATTGAGTCAGTGGAAGAAATTTCTGAAGCCCCAAGCAGTTGCTCTTAAAGAACCCACACAAGGACTCACATACTCAGACTCACTCCCTCTGAGCTCCAGCACTGGGGTAGCAGCTTGAAAGTCATCAGCGGCATACAGGGAGGAACTGAAGTGTCTGGCATCAAGGTGAGCAGAGGCCATTGTCCCTTTTCTAAACCCTCTTCCAACAGAGCCAGCAAGCTTGTGCCATATCTGAGACTCCATCAACCTGGCTAACACTGTTAGGCCAGCCTTGGAGGTCCCCAGAGACTCTGTTCCACCCAACTTATGGGCCCATCCAAGCTGCTTTTCCATGTGAATGGCTGCTCTTGGCTCATGCTTCACAACTTCATAAATCCTCTTAAACAAGCAACAGCTGGCCTCAATGAGGATCAGGCCCTACACTAGCAGCAGTCAGCCTAGATTCACAGCTTGGCTTTGAGTGGAAATCTCCAAGCCCATCACAAGTAGCAGCCATCTCAGATTGCTTTATAGCTCAGGTAGGGTGGCCCTGGGCAGAACACAGGTGGGGGCTGACATTGGCCTCAGGAAACTCCAAGCCAATGCACCCAATAGACAGCTACAGACTATGTTTAAGCACCACCACCTTGCCCTTGCACAGATGATCCTCTACACAGGGCAGAGGTCGGTGGTCAGTGGCCACTGTCAATCCTTTCAGCTGATTGGCCTGGGTAAATCTCTCCCATTGATCTGCCAACAGCAACCAAGGCTTAATTACAAGGGAAGGGTGTACTAAACACACATGAAGGACACACCTCGAGTACCCAGCTTGGTAGGGGAGACTGTGCTACTTAGGGTTCAGAGACCAAGAGGACACCTGCTATATTAGACCTTGCTACCAAGACAGGGAGTCATAGCAGCTTTACCTAGTACATAGAAACAAATACAGGGAGGCTACCCAAATGAGAAGACAAAGAAGCATGGCCCAAATGAAAGAACAGATGAAAAAACAGAAAAATAACTAAACAAAATGGAGATAAGCAGGCAATCTGATGCAGAGTTGAAAACACTAGTTATTTGGATTCTCTGTTTGTTGCCTTTCTAACTACCAGGCTGCAAAGTCCTCACTGAGTAGTTGCTCCGTGGTCCCTCCCTGGTGCTCATCCCAGCCAGTCTATTCTCACCCTTGGCCCTGTCTGGTATCTCCTCTCAGCAATCTGGGGATGGCTCTGTCTTTATTTCTTGCAGTGCCAGGAAAGGGAGAACTCTGCAGGTGGCTCCAGGAAGACCTTAGGTACCACAGACTCATGCCCTTGTGATACTCTTAGTATTGTTTGCTAGAGATCTGTCTATTGTATGGAGCTGGTATGGATCATAGAGCCCATGGTACCACAGGCCGCGGTATCAATTCAATATATTTGTAGAACTAAATTAAAATGAAAACCACTGGTAAATTTCTCATTTAGTTTAAAATGTCAACTATCCCAGAAGGAAAAAAAAAAGACTTCTTGACACTTTCACATCCCATTATGCTTTTCTTATGCTACCAATCATGCCTAGACAGCCTCCTGGAGAGTCACTCTGGAACCATGTAAGGAGAATGATAATGCATTGCCCGCACTGTTATGTCACATAAGGTTTCTCTCCAACTGTCTACACAGAACCTAATCTCCAGCAATATGTCAGAGAAGAGTGCTCTCAGATTAAATTTTTAACTTTGCAATTAAAAGATAAAATTAAAGATTTGAAAAATGGGAATAAAGTGCAACAGGGCCTATACTTCCCAATAAAATTAGCAGGTCCCTCCACCTCTCCCTTCTCTGAGAGACTTGGGACAAACCCTGCCTGACCTGGGTGGCTCTTCAATGATGTATTCTGTATGTATTTTCTAAACTCAGTTTGAAGTAGCCTAATTTCCCATATTTCTTTGTAAGTGCCCCAAGTCCATTCCCGTGTGTGGATTTTGTGTTAAGAAGGAAATCCTTCAAGAGCATGTACTTTCAATTGCTCTCTTTTATTTCTCACGGCTCTTAGTCTATTGCATAGTGAGTAGATGGTCAGAAACTGCTTGTTAACCAGCTCACTTATAGGCTCCTGCTGTTCATAGGGTAGAAACTTGATAAATACTGTTGACTGTCTGCCTGACTTTTGAGGATAATTATTCTTTTACATTGCATGTTAAAGCTCTGCCACATCCTGTGTAACTACAAACTTGACACACGAGGGTGCATTTTTAGGCATCCCACCATGGAACAAAGAGATGACTGAAATAGGGAAGTCTTGCAAATATAAATTTATTGTATTATTTAGTTTATGTTCAAAGGTGGGAGCCATAGTTTACTTGATGTGTAATAATAATAAGAATATTGCTGCAGTATTACACATGCAGTAGGGTTTCAAAACTTATATGTTATTTTGCTGGATATTTAAAATTTCACTGTGCCTCCTCTCACATTTATATCAGTGTGAGTGTTTGTAAATACCAAGAATCCACTCTTTTCTGTTGTTGACTGCTTGAGAGTCAGTACTGAGAACAAACAATCCAAATGTGAGAAGCTTAACCTCAAACGTTTTCTTTTTTAATTCCCATCCTCACACCTTCCCCTTCAGCAACCATCAGCTTGTTCTCTATGTCTTGCCTATACATTTATTTTCTTTTTTCTGTAGAATCCACATCAAAGTGTCTTTGTCTGACTTATTCTACTTAACATAATGCCCCTTAAGCCCATCTATGTTGCCATAAATGGCAAGATTTTATTCTTTAGTCTTTTTTATTGATAAGTAATATTCCATTATATAAATGTATGTCACATCTTTTTTTTATCCATTCATCTATTGATGGGCATTTAGGTTTTTTCCCTTGGCTATTACTAGTTATGCTGCAGTGAACATAGAAGAACATATCTCTTTTTGAATTAATGTTTTGTTTTTTTTGGATAAATCCCCAGCAGTAGAATTGCTGGATTTTATGGCAGCTCTATTTTTGATTTTTGTTTTCCAAAGCGTCTGCACTAATTGGCCATCCCACCAATAGTTTATGAGGGTTCCTTTTTCTCTGCATCCTCACCAGTGCTTGTTATGTGTTGGTTTGTTGATAGACATTCCAACAGGTATGAGATGGTATCTCATTGTGGTTTTAATTTACAATTCCCCGATGATTAGTGATGTTGAACATTTTTTAATATGTCTGTTGGCCATCTGTATGTCCTCTTGGGAGAAGTGTCTGTTCAAGTCCTCTGCCTATTTTTAAATTGAATTGTTTATTCTTCTGGTTTTAAGTTGTACGAAGAATCCTTTGTATTTTGAAATACTAACCTTTTATCAGATGTATCATTTGTGAATATCTTCTCCCAAAAATTGTTTTATATGTAATGGTGATTGAGCTAGATTAGTGATAAATAATATTTTTGTCTATACTACTTTTATAATAAAAATAATTATACATTTTACATGACATCACCTACAAGTTTAATTATTTACCTTTACTAATTTGATGGATCAATGATGTCATTATTGTGTTACATAGCCTTTGTCAACTTTCAATGTAGTTAACACAATTAAGAACCTATATAAAAATGTTTTTAGCCCTGGCTGGTGTAGCTCAGTGGATTGAGCGCGGGCTGCGAACCAGGCATCGCAGGTTCGATTCCCAGTCAGGGCACATGCCTAGGTTGCAGGCCATGTCCCACAGCAACCGCACATTGATGTCTCTCTCTCTCTCTCTCTCCCTCACTTCCCTCTCTAAAAATAAATAAATAAAATCTTAAAAAAAAAGAAGTACTGATACTTTAAAAAAATGTTTTTAAAACACTAAAAAAAAATCCTCTGTTCATAACTTTGTGTTAAAAAATGACAAGATTTTTGATGTATGTACTGTGTGAAGGTAGCTGGATTGCTTTCCTCAAATACTGTCTCCCATCCTCAGAGACTGTGAAATCCTTTGAGACTTTGGGACATTCTGCTGTCTTGGCCAGGAGAAAGTTCTTGCCTATTCAGTTTCTGCCACTGCCTTTGGCACCTACCAGCCTTCTTCCTCCTGCCCTCCCTGGTTTCTGTATAATAAGTGTGTCTGGGTTTCTGTTGCACGGAACGTCCCAGCGCAAGAGACTCTAGGGCAGTCAAACAAAGGCAGGATTTCATTCACCTGGCATGCTGACCCCTTGGATTGTGGCTGGAAACTGGGCACTGGGGCCCCAGGCCTGCGAGCAGCACCTTACGTAAGCCCCAGTGCTAGCAGCTGCTGCCTGCCCCTTCTGTGACAAGGGAGCTGTTCTCTCACAGCAGCTCACAAATATCTCTGTGTTGGCCAACATATTTCCCCACAATTTCAAAAACGTCCACTCTCTTCTGCGGATATCATTCTCCATCTTCCTATACTGATCCCTATCTTGACTCCACCGAAGAGGAAAATTCACATGTTAGTAGATTAATGTAATTTACTATTGGCAAAACTCCCATCATAACTTTCTTACACCTTTTCTGTTCTCTGTGACACAGCTGTGACATTGTTAAAGTAACAACAGGAGAGGCTTGACATGTGTGCTCTAGATCCCGTGTCCTTTCCTGTGTACACATTCCCCAATGCAGGAGTGACTCCTGAGACACCAGAGCAAGGCTGTGTGAGCCTGGATGGGATTCTCTAATGAGCCTCAAACCCTGAACCTGAGAAAAGAAGAATGGGGTTTCACACCATTCTTTCAGCTACTAGCCATTTAAATTTTGTGACCCAAACCTCCTAGGGGACCCAACATCTTCCACCAGCCTTCTGAGTGGTTGTCTGGGTAAGATGTGTCTCCCAAGAGCTTCTGGAAGGATGGTGCCTGTCTCCTTTTTTGGGGAACAACTTTATGTACCCAGGTACAAATGTAGTGGAAGCAAGAGGACTTCCCCTGCCACCTGAGAGAGAACAGGACCAGAGCAGCCACTCTGAAGCAGCTTTTCACCTTGCTGAAGGCTGGTGCTCTTTTCTTCTTGGAAACTGTAAAACCTTTTATTTTATTTTTATTCCAGAGAGAAAGGAAGGTGGAGTGGGGAGGAGAGAGAGGGAGAGATAGAGAGATGATAGAGATGAGAGAGAGATCAACGTGAGAGAGAAACACCAAACATTTGACTGGTTGCCTCCCATATGCACCCTGACGGGACTGAACCGGCAAACTTTCAGTTACAGGATGATGCTGCAACCAACTGAGCTACATCAGCCAGGGCAAGGCCATATTTTTGTAAAACTTGTTAAGGGTTATGAGTTCCCTCCCTCCCTCCCTCCCTCCATCCCTCCCTCCCTCCCTCCCTTCCTTCCTCACCAGGGAGAGTGATAAATCTTTTTACAGAACTGGTTATTCAAAAAAGCATGAAATGTTTTTTAATTCGCAACAAAAGGGTTTATATTCATCATCTGCTTGGTGCTTTTTACTTTGCCCATTTGTTTTTAAATATTTTTCATTGAATGTATTGGGGTGAAATTGTTTAATAAAATTATACTGCTTTCAGTTGTACAATTCCACAATGCATCATCTGTATATTGTGTTGTGTGTTCACCGTTGCTGTTGTTGTTAGGCTGCTGCAGTTTGTACATACAACTCCGACATCCTGAATCATACTTTCAGGTGGCGACCTTGGTTATTTAGTTTTCCTTCCTGTTGTGGACTAAATTTTACAGTCTGACCACCATGGACACCTACGCCATCAGGCAGGTCAATTGGTTTAGAATTATTCTCCCTGCCAATAGGCTGCTGATTGAACTTGACCTTTACCTTTAGCTGTAGTTTGGCTTGAAATTCCACATTTTATGTTTCTGTTTTGGGAATGAACATTGGAGTCAAAGGTGGATGACATGCTGATTTATTACCTAAGAAGTTTGCTCTTGCTTAGTAGGTGATTAAGATAGGGGGGAGAAAAAGGAAAGAAAACTTCAAGTCTAAATCAGAAATCTGGAAAGATCAAGTGAGTCTGCTGGGCAAGGAGAGGGTGGACAGGACTCTGTGGCAGCTGTCCATTCACAGTTCACCTATCTTCAGTGGACATCAGTGAATTCAGTAGGAAAGGTAGGAAAGGTAGCTCTGATGTGTACAAAAAGCATTAGTTGTTTGTTTCCCTTATTTTCACAACACAGAGTTAGTTTCCAAGGAAAGTGGCTCAGTGATTATCTATCACCACTATTGGAGTATGTGTATGTGGGAGGAGGAGATTAAAACCCTAAATTAGAGGCTGACATCTTCTTGTACTTGGAACATACATAGACTTCAAATAGTAAAAACCACTCCTCCATCTCAGGATGAGAAGTAAGGTAGATCTTTGCAGGCCACTGTGGATGAGATGTAGTCTAAACATTCAAAGACTTTGAAGGGGAATGCTATAAGTAGGCCAAGATTTATAAGCTCAAAATTGACTTAATTTTTTTATTTTATTATATTTTTATTTTATTATTTTTTTATTTTTATATTTTTATTGACTTTTGTATTCACCAAATATTCTCTTGGGATGCTAATGGCGCCCATGCTGGGAACAGTGATGACCCACTGTTTGCACAGTTCTGGCCCTGGTCATATTTTTGACTGTCTTCATCGTGGCCTTTGGAGTGCCTGGCTGTTCTTGCTGTGTTCTTACTTTCTGTCTCCTTTACAGCAGAGAGTGTCAGCTAATAAAAAAATAATAGTAATTACCTCTTTGGGAAGTGAGAGCATAGGCAAAAAGTCACTTCCTCAGGCAAACAGAGAAATGTGGGAGGAAAACTTTGAATTTTAGTTGAAGAAAAAGAAAGAAAAATAAGTTTATTATGGTCCCCTGGGAGCTAAATTTGACAAACCCCTGACTTAATATGGAAACCCAAGCCACCCAATACTCAATATTATGTACATAAAAGAGAACAGTATCTTAGGAAACAGCCTCCAAGGCCTCGTGAAAACTTTGAACAGTTGCCTGTTTAAGACAATTTGGCTGTTTTTGATTTAATGTTTTCTGCATTTCCCCATGCAAGTGGATTCCTCATGAAGGGAAGGATTTTGAAAACAGAAAGAGCTTCCCCTTCCTTCCTCTGTCTATATCAAGGCCACAGATTGATGACCTAAGGGTCTGGAAATGACAGACACTGCTAAAGTGAGTGAGTACCTTTATTAGAAATACAAAATTATCCAGTGAAATACATGAAAAGCTTCTTTAATCTGTTGTATCCTCAAATGGCTTCCAGGTAAAGAGATCAATCTTGTTCTGAGGGGAATTAGCAGAACTCAACATTCCAGGATGTTTGAGCAAATAGATCTGTGACCTGAACAGAGCAGAATCACAGGGTGAGACTAAAAATGATAAGAGAAAAAAATGTGCACCAGGGATTCTGGGGCTTTGGACAGTTTCCTAGCTTTCTTCTGCTCTTTCCTCCCAAAAATTGGGGAAAAAGAAAAAAGGAAAAACCTTGGCTAGAATTCATGGCAATGTAACTTTTTTTTTTTTGCTGTGACCCCAAGGAAGGTGCTCACAAGTAAATCACTAATCCAATCCAGAACAAATATACATATTGTCACATCCTGACTATTAATGTTCCTTGACCACTTGGAGAATCTTAATGCAGCCCAGTGCCTTCTTTAATGGCAATGATAATGACTTGCATTAGTACAAGTTTTCAATTTGGTAAGTGCCTTCTCATTCATCACCTTAGTTAGAGCCTTATAACAAACTTTTGAAATAAACACTGTATATTTTGTTAGTCTCACTTTTTTTTTTTTAGATGGAGAGACTGAAGTATCTGGAAGATCACTGACTTGCCAAGCATCTTACATATGGGACATAGGAAGAGTCAGGCCCAGAATTTAGGTTTCTTGAGCCAAGAAACCTAAAGCCCAAGTCCAGTGACTTTCTATCAGCTCTTAGGAGCAAGAATGTTTAAGTTGGGAGGGAGTATCCAAATCCCCTGGCCTTTTCATCACCCAATAAAAGAAGACATTTGGTGGCACTGACTTATGACTTTAAAGGATTTGGGTACTCTCAGAAATAAGGAGCAATTACTGAATTCTGAGTCTGTCCTAGCACTTTACAATAAACATAAACCATTATTTCTAAACAGTGACTGACTCATCCTCTTGGAATACGTGAGATGTATGTTGGTACAAAATGCCACAAGACTCCAGGGTCCCAGTGACTTCATCCTCAATGACAGTCCAATCTACTGTTGAATAATAATATATTGACACAAATTTAGAACCCATATTTCCCCCCGTTTCTATGTTTCATGAAGCAGGGTACACTTAAAAACTCTTTACAATTGATAGCAAATTATAATAAACAGAGATTTGACATTATTATAAAGAGTCCTAAGAATTTACTGTATTTTTAGGACTATAAGACGCATCTAGGTTTTAGAGGAAGAAAATAGGAAAAAAAATTTGAAGCAAAAAATGTGGTAAAATATTTAATAATCTGTGACCCTGCTCCACTGCTGCACCCCCCTCCACAGCAAGCCAGGTAAGCTACATTCAGACTATAAGATACACCTCCTTTCCTCCCAAATTTGGGGGGAAAGTGCATCTTATAGTCCAAAAAAATATGGTACATTGAAAACATTAAAATGGGGAGCAGTCTCCTAGCCTCTACACTGTCTCTTTATGGTGGAATAACTGTGAAGAGACATGGACTTGCATAATGTTTTCCCTTGAATGAAACATTCATTTGAATTAATTTCTGGAATCATTTCTGACTTAAAAAGATTCTATAAATCTGTGTGGGAAAGGCCAGGCCGATATGGACTTGTCTTTCTCTTAGAAAGAGTCAATACACACATACACACATACATACGAACACACATATCCATCCACAGATACACTCACATACACCACTATTAAGAACTCAATAGATTTTGCAGAATGATTTCAGAGAAAAAACTTTCTAGTTATATTAGACTCCTTCTCAAAATTGTTCAGCATGCTCAAAAGTATGCCTTATAGTTCTGGTACGGGAAACATGGGCCTTTGCTTTTGACAGGCAACATGCTAGCTGCCACTTACTACTGTTTCTAACACTAATTTCATACTCACCTCAAATGAGGATAAAAAATTTATGGACATACTTCTTAAGCATCACCTCTGTTTTATTAGCTATCATATCGCTGTCAAATAAACGATCTCTGAAAGAATGGAACAGCAAACTAGGAATCATTCAAATCAGGTTGTGGTAAGAAATGGATAAACCACTAGAGAGAGATTTCTCATTAAACATTATTCAACAGCTTTTAAGTGGCAATTTGATCAGTTATTATGGGCCTCCCATGTTTGTTTATAAATACTGTAAAGGATGCAGAAAGAAGAATGGTGATGAGAGATTTGTAATTTAAAAAGTTTAGCAAAGGTTCAGCGATGGAATTATGTTGGTATAGAATGAATCTCAGTTTTTCTATTGCAAATCTGTGCTTATATCAGGGGTGCCTGGAGACACAGTTCTGTCTTTTGGCCAATCTTGAATAAAAGGTACTACTATAAACACAATGTTTGTGTTGTCCCAAATTCATGTTAAAACCTAATCCCCAATGAGATGGATGAATGGGACTAGTAGCCTTACAGAAAGAGACCCCAGAGAGATCCCTCACCCCTTCTGCCACATGAGGTTACAGTAAAAACATAGCCATCTATGAATCAAGAAACAAGAAGTGGACCCTCATCAGGGACCAAATCTGCTGGCACCTAGATCTTTGACTTCCCTGACTTCATAGCTGTGAGAAATAATTTTTTGTTGTTGTTTATAAGCCACCAGTCTGTGGTGTTCTACTATAATAGCCTGAAGTGGCTAAGGCAAGCTAATGGATGATTAATAAAGTCCTGTGCTAACGTCTGAGACAGGTCAGGGGTAGCCTGTTCGGAGAAAGTATTCAATGTGATGGTTTGTACCTCGGTTCTATTATATTCTTCTGGTTTTTGCTCTTGTGCATGTTCATGCAGCCTGGGTTGGCTATGTGACCAAAGGGGTATAAAAGATACCTCCTAGGATGATACCTCCTAGGACTCTCCTAATCCATACAACAACCTTGTCACGTAGGCAGGATTGTCTTAATTTTATCCGTACTAGCATGGGGTAACACCGCATAGTCAGGATTCGAACTCAGGTCTTTTTAAAGATCAGCCCCCTTTACACTTCACAATCTTTGCTGCCCAATTAACTTGCCTCAATTGTCCTTTCAAATTTAGTTGAGGACTAAAAAGCAGAACAACAATATGTTCTAGAAGCCACTCGATTTTCATCTGCTAATCTTTACTGAGATCAATCTTGGAATAAAGATTGCCTTCCTCTTCCTACAGATCACAGTCCTACCATTCAAGCATCCCTCTGTAATAAACAGAACCATGCACTGGAAGAGAAATATTAATCTTCTTAGAATTCTTTCCTTGAGTAGGTAGGGCTATAGGAAAATTATGCTATAAAAAGAAGCTAACAATACAACAAAGGAGAATATTTCATTGTATCCTTAATATCATTTTCATTGGCAAAACAAAATCGACTTATATAAAAACTCCCTACAACATTGGTGCCAAAAGACCAGTAACATATTCCTGTATTAAATTTTCTGTGTTAGTTCAACAAACTAAACTTACTAATACTTATTGGATACTCAGAGTGATTAGCATATTCTGTAAAAGGCCCTTCTCAAGCTAACTGTGAGATGGGAAAAGTATAAAAACATTCCCTTTTGCCTTTACTTTTTTTACACCCTACTTTTTCTATGTTAAGGTGCCTGATTCTGGCAATATCCATCCCCCAAACCCTCATCCCACCCCTGCCATATGAAAATATGCTCCCAGGAAGGATTTGACAGGTTCATACATATGGCCTTCGAAAACCGTGACCATTTTTCACGGACGTTTTCTACTTGCCCCTTCACATCCTCTGCTTGCTCTTCTCTAATGCGCACTCGGCCCCAGACAATGATATATGTGCATTACATCAAAGAGCTCTGTAGCCCTCTGGCTTTTGTTTTTTGGTTCAGTTTGGCCCTGGCAAAAAATTTGAAAAATGGAGAAGAATGAAGCCAAGATAGTAAGTCACCTAAATGGTCCCTGCAGGCTGCCTCCAGCTTGCCGCCTCCTTCCAATGAAAGTCACAACTGCACTCGAAGTGGCCTTTTCATACAACTTTTACCCTGCAGGATCAAAAATCTGCTCTCTCTCCTAGATCCTTTAGGCCTAGGTGTAGTAATCGTCTTGGAATACTGTATTACCTCTTGTGATTTTGTAATACTTTGCATACTGCCTTATAAATAATCTCTTTACTAAAGCCTCATGGAATTATCCTAATTTTCTTGTGTCATATTTTTTAGGCTAGAACCCTGTATTATGCACCCAATGATGTCCCCTACATTTTAAAAGAACAATGCATAAAGGCCCAAGAAAACAAACTTTATTCATGAAATTTTAATATTGGTTAGACAGAAAGAATTATAGGTTATATTAATGATCTACTGTGACAAAAATTTATTAGTATGCACTAATAAACAGTCACTGAGTTCATGAGTCCACAGGGTTCTGATCTGGAGTAAAGTGAGAATCTCGGCTAGGCTGGCTCATGTATCTGCAGTCAGCTGCAGGTCTTGGTTGCTTTGCTGATCTTGGCTGGGCTCGTTCCCAGGTCTAACAGATGGCTGGTCTAGGCAGGCCTCACCTGGGACAACTGGACTACTTGGCTCTGATCCATATGTCTCTCATCTTGTAGCAGGCTAGCCAGACATGTTTTTATGGCAATGGCAGAGGTCAAGGGGGCAGAAAGCCAATTATGCAGGCACATTTCAAGCCTCTCTTTATATCAGGGCTGCTAACATCTCATTGGCTAAGGAGAATCTCATTACCAGATCCAGAGTCAGGACAGAAACACATTACAAGGTTACATGGCAAACAATGTGTGCTCAGAAAGGGAGGAGGAACTGAGGTCATTGATGTAACCTATCAACCCCAAAAGTTTTCAGTTCTTCACTCCACAAAGGAAGTGACATTTCTAATGGGCCTTGAAAGATGAGTAGATTGTCACGAGATGGAGGAGTGAGGTCTCATGTGCTTGATGTGCTTAGGAAATTGTTTAGTGAGTAAACAAATATGCTTTTTTAAGACTTTATATAAATGGGTCCTACATTATGTACTCTTGTCTTGACTTCTTTCACTGGCCATTATGGAAGACTCAATATTTTAAATATGTCAAGTTTTCCTATATTGATGTATAAACTAATGCAATTCCAACCAAAATAGCAGAATTCCTATTTCAATATATCAACAAATTGTAATAATTATATCAAAGTCAAAAAGGCAAGAATAAATGAACAATCTTGAAGAACACAGTTAAAAGAATCATATTCTTAGATATTTTGCAATTTAAAAATAAAATATATCTTTTAATTCATTTAAATATCCTTTCATTTCTCTCTCTCTCTCTTTTTTAGTTTTCAATGTGAAAGCCGTAAATACAGAACATGCAAGATACTTTACGTCTTTTTCCTCAGTGTGACACACACGCAATAAATTGGTAAGAAGATGAAAACAGAGAGGGGTTTTTCTTCTCTGCCTTTGTTCTGTTCTAATCCAATTAAATTGAATGATTCTTGTCTGAAGAGGCGAGAAAGAGTTGGCGAGACGATGAAACCATGACAGGGCCTCATGCTCTATGCCCTTCCCTGGGATAAACTTGCCTATGAGACTGAGATCTGAGTTTTGTGCAGGTTTGCAACCTGCTCCCTGTATGGCAGTTTTTTTAGTGCAGCAGGTCCACTGATAAACCCGATGTATAAAGGGTAGAATACATGGTATCTTAAGTATCTAGCCAGAAGATCTCATCTTCAATTTTCCACAGTCCCCAGGTGACTTAGAGAATATTTTATGTCTTTTGACGCCATGAGGAAAACCTAGGTATTAGGTGGGAGGGAGAGTGATGATATTCTGGTGAACTGGGCAGAGCAAAGTGGGAGCCTGGATTACCTACATGAAGTGAATGAGAATGTAGGTGCATCTTTGTTGGGATTTAGATGCCAGAAAGCTGCATTGGAGTCCAAATGCTAGGTGGCTCAGTTGCCACCTGCCAAACAAGCACTAGGCATTATCTAAGCTGAGAAATAGACAGGATGTGGAACTACAGACTCCAGCATGACCACAGAGCCCAAACAGTGTGCTCCTTAATACACAGTAACATAACAAAATTGTTGAACAACACAGAGGTTTAGAATTAGGACCAAGAGGAGGGGAAACTTTGAAGGGATTGAAGAGGGACTTTCAGATTATATTCTGTTTTAAACTGGGAGTGAAAGAAATCACTGATAAGGAATTTTTAAAAATCCCAGAAGTAACTGAGTTTACTTTCAAATTTCAAGACTTAGTACAGAGTGAAAATGGTCACTCAAGAACTAAATTCAATTCAATTACAGGGGAAAAAAGCCCTAAAGATTTTCACACTTGATTTTTGTGGACAACTGAGAGAGTAAAGAGTATGCCCATTGGAAAAAAAGAACTAAATGAGGTCAGATTTTAAACAGCTTTGACTCACAGGAAGGAATTTGGCCTTTGATGTGGCCTCTAGAATATTTTCAAGCAGAAGAGTAATATGATCAGCTCTATTGTATAAACATTGTCTAGTAGTGATAAGGGATATGGATTGAAGAAAAGATACTTTGACAGCACATTACGTAGGAAGCTTTTTAGAAATCCAAGAAAGATATGATGAAGGTTTACATCAGAGACTTGACAATAAGGATGGAACAGATGTAAGTAAGATATTTGTTAGGAGTAGAACTGACAAACATCAGTTGGAGTCTTCCTGGGGCCTAAGAAGAGTTGAAGACTCATGTAGCATGGTCAGGAGACAGGACACAAGAAGAGGGCCAAGCGTAGGAGCTGAAACGTTGCATTCAGTTTTTGTAGGTGGATGTGTGGTGTCTGTGTGATATTAATATAAAAACTCATAGTGGGAAGTTAAACATGTACATCAGGTGCTCAAAAGGGTTTGAAGGCTGGAGATGAAAATACCATGGTTGATTAATTTCTGTGTGTAAGAACTTTTTTCAGGACTGTTTTTGCAGAAAGGAAGCGTGGAAAGCCCAGTCATGTCTACTTTTCTGCATTGCCTGAGTAGGTAGTAATTTGTAAGGCCCTTGGAAATTCCTTGCCCTTAATTTGACAGCTGGGTGCCTAAAATCTCACTGCTAAAAATATATTCCTTTGTTCCAAAAGTGCCTTACCATATGGTCCATTTTTTAGATGCAAATATTTCTATTAGTGATATACCATGGAAATCTCTCATGTCTTGGTAAAAATAATTTGGGAAGAAGGAGAATAGGAAAACACTAAAATAGAAAGAGGAGACAAGAATGGATGGTTACAGTTGTACCAGTACTTCGTATTTCGGTAAAGCTCATGCTGTGAATAAATCTTGGGAAACTCAGAGTCACAGATATTCTCATGGTAATCTTCAATATCTGAGGTTTCAGCACTATTTCAAACTTGTGAATTTTCATTTTCTGCTGTGGGTCTTTCTTCAGTATAAACTCTCTGGCTTCTTTGTTTCTGAAGCAACTCTCTTGGAGGCACATCTTTAGTATGTAGATGTGGTGTAGAGCCACGTCTTCGGAGGCTCATTATTGGCCTCTTTCAGAGAGCTAAAGAGCATTTGGATATGAAACCAAGTGCAGTAAACGCCTTACTCAATTGACCCGAGGAGAATGGTGCTTTGGAGCAACAGAATGGCTATAAAATCTAGATTATTTCAGAATTTTGTTACTGAGACATAGCAAGTTTAAGTCATTTCCCTAGAGACCCAGCAAAGTTTTAAAATTCCAGCTTATCCCATTTATTACAGCTATGAAAACTTGAATGTCTCTGTGTCAGTGTCTAAAACCATAAAATAAGGACACTAGAGTCAATTTCATAAAGTTGTTTCAAGGAT